>CAXKVI010000004.1:45170254-45248098 GCA_964058755.1 Campiglossa producta
GTTTCACAAGTTTTACACTAGGTTTCAGTTATCTCGATCCTTGCACCATCTAGCGGAATTTCATGTAGAGTATACTTTAGTGCTATAGCTTATCGGAACGGCAACAAATTTGACTTATATTTAGACTTTAGACAGACATATGATGATTTGGCCACCCTTTGTCTATCCAATTGGCTTCAGTTATCACTAAGAAGTCATGCGGCTTAAGTAGTTAAGCGGCAATGAATGATGATGAATGATAGTACCGTTGTAAATATAAATGTATCTTAAAAATACCCACATATGTTTATTTATAACGACACCCGCACCTACAAATTTAGATAAATGGAACTTTTGCGAATGACATCTTTATATTTTTGCGAAGAATAAATTTGGTACATAAATTTTTAAAATGCTACTTTTAAACTTTCCCTGCAGGAAAATTGGTTATAAAAAAAATAAAAAAATTAAATAAAAAAATAAAATAAAAAAAAAATAAAAAAAAATAAATAAAGCGCGTAGGTAAATTTTTCTCAAAAAACACATTTTTCATACAATCCCGAAAATTGCTTGTAATGCCGTCGGTACTTACAGCAATAGACTACAAGTCAAAAAAGCAACAAAGAGTTAAATGTTATAAAATGAAAAATATTCGTGCTTAATTTAGTATGAAAATTCTTCATAGGTTTCACACCAAGTCCTAAAAATTCGCAAATCTTTCATATAAGTTAGCATTGAAATTAAAGAAATGTTCTATATGAAAGTATAAATATATGCATAAATGGACACTGAGAAGGGTTTACCTTCAAGCTGGGTAGTGGCCTAAGGTGCTAGACCTTCTAGCATACAAGTCACTACAGTGTTGTGAGTTCGACTCTCACAATGCCGGGAAGAAAAGTCCTTGAAGAGATGTAACTCCAGTATCATCGAAACATATGTCGGCTTGTCTGGTTCCTGCAGCGCGTAGGTAAATTTTTCTCAAAAAACACATTTTTCATACAATCCCGAAAATTGCTTGTAATGCCGTCGGTACTTACAGCAATAGACTACAAGTCAAAAAAGCAACAAAGAGTTAAATGTTATAAAATGAAAAATATTCGTGCTTAATTTAGTATGAAAATTCTTCATAGGTTTCACACCAAGTCCTAAAAATTCGCAAATCTTTCATATAAGTTAGCATTGAAATTAAAGAAATGTTCTATATGAAAGTATAAATATATGCATAAATGGACACTGAGAAGGGTTTACCTTCAAGCTGGGTAGTGGCCTAAGGTGCTAGACCTTCTAGCATACAAGTCACTACAGTGTTGTGAGTTCGACTCTCACAATGCCGGGGAAGAAAAGTCCTTGAAGAGATGTAACTCCAGTATCATCGAAACATATGTCGGCTTGTCTGGTTCCTGCAGCGCGTAGGTAAATTTTTCTCAAAAAACACATTTTCATACAATCCCGAAAATTGCTTGTAATGCCGTCGGTACTTACAGCAATAGACTACAAGTCAAAAAAGCAACAAAGAGTTAAATGTTATAAAATGAAAAATATTCGTGCTTAATTTAGTATGAAAATTCTTCATAGGTTTCACACCAAGTCCTAAAAATTCGCAAATCTTTCATATAAGTTAGCATTGAAATTAAAAAAAGAAATGTTCTATATGGAAGTATAAATATATGCATAAATGGACACTGAGAAGGGTTTACCTTCAAGCTGGGTAGTGGCCTAAGGTGCTAGACCTTCTAGCATACAAGTCACTACAGTGTTGTGAGTTCGACTCTCGCAATGCCGGGAAGAAAAGTCCTTGAAGAGATGTAACTCCAGTATCATCGAAACATATGTCGGCTTGTCTGGTTCCTGCAGCGCGTAGGTAAATTTTTCTCAAAAAACACATGTTCTTAAAAACTATAACGGTACTCACTATGTTTTCGGCATTTCTTTTCATAGAAAAGGTACCTTAGTGGCAATATAGAAGTTTTACATACATATATGAGTTAAAAAAAACCAAAACTCACGCTTTTAAAGAGTATCTAGCAACCTACGCTTTTCTCACAATAATACAAGTTTTTTATTTAAATCATTTTTAAATTTTTAATGCAATATTCTTTAAAAGCGTGTGTTTTAGTTTTTTATACTACATTTATTTTTTACTTTTTAGATAAAAGTCCAAACGAAACCTCTAAACCTCCCCTTTCGTTTGATACTCATATTGTAGGTAAGTTTCAATATAATTGGGCAACCACATTTTGACCGATAACTCTAATCTTGGCTTGCGTCATTTATTGACGCTTAAACGCCTAGGCGATTTTGGTCGTTTCGTATCAAAACACGCCAGTCATTCCTTTTTAGCGATAACTGACGCCAATTGGAAACCCCAAGGGAGTTCAAATCATCCTCCACCTGTTTCCCCCTTCCTCTGCTGCCGAATTCAGGTGACGATAGGAAAACCTTCTGTGCTGGAGCTTCTTTGTCCATTCGCATAACATGACCCAGCCAGCGGAGACTTTGGGCTTTAATTCGCTGCACTATGGTCAAGTCTGCGTAAAGCTCGTACAGCTCATCGTTAAATTTCCTTCGAATCTCGCCGTTGGCAGCACGGGAAGGACCATAAACCTTCCGGAGAACTTTTCTCTCAAATACTCCAAGGGCCATCTCATCTTCTCTTGACATTGTCTATGAATCTGAGCCATACATCGGGACAGGTATGATGAGAGACTTATAGAGCGTGATCTTTGTTCTTCGAGAAAGGACTTTACTTCTCAATTGCCTACTCAGTCCAAAGTAGCACTTGTTGGCAAGAGTGATTCTCCGTTGGATTTCTAGACTGATATTATTTTCGGTGTTAATACTGGTTCTGAAATAGACGAAGTCCCTCACAGTTTCAAATTTGTAACTATGAACAGTGACATGGCTGTCAAGGCGCAGGTGCGCCAATTCTTTCTTTGATGACAGCAAATACTTCGTGTTGTCCTCGTTGAACGCAAGACCCACTTTTTTCGCCTCCTTATCCAGTCCAGAGAAGGCAGCGCCAATGATATCAATATCATCGGCATACGCCAGCAATTGCACGCTCTTGCAATAGATTGTACCGTTGCGGTTTAGCTCTGCTGCTCGAATAATCTTCTCCAGCATCAGGTTGAAGAAATCGCACGAAAGAGAGTCGCCCTGTCTGAAGCCTCGTTTGGTTTCAAATGGCTCAGAGATGTCCTTCCCGATTCTGACGGAGCTGTTGGTATTGCTAAACGTCATTTGGCAAAGTCGTATAAGCAAGGAAGTCAAATTCAGACATGGCTTTGAAATCGACAAAGAGATGGTATGTGTCGATTCTTTTATCATGGGTCCAGGATTTGGCGCATCGTGAAAATCTGGTTGATGGTAGACTTACCAGGTCTAAAGCCACACTGATAAGGTCCAATCAGTTTGTCTACGATGGGTTTCAGCCTTTCACACAATACGCTAGAAAGAACCTTATATGCGATATTAAGAAGACTGATTCCGTGGTAGTTGGTGCGGTTAGCGGGATCGCCTTTCTTGTGGATTGGGCAGAGCACACTTAAATTCCAATTCGGAGGCATGCACTCATCTGACCATATTCTGCATAAGAGCTGATGCATGCTTTTTACCAGCTCTTTCGCCGCCGTGTTTGAACAGCTCGGCGGGAAGTCCGCCTTTTCCAGGCGCTTTGTTGTTTTGCGCCGGGATATAGCTATCCTCACTTCATCATAGTCAGGTGGTGGGACGACTTTTCCATCGGCAGGGATACCCCAGGGTTCAACGTCTCCCTCGCAATTTAGCAGTGAGGAGAAGTGCTTCATCCATAACACTAGTTTACAGCCAAAAAATATCAAGGTATTCATGTTTATGGATGAATTGGCACTGATATGCAGAGCACAAAACATATTTTTAAAATTTTTTGTATGGGTAGGTTTTCGAGATATCGGTAATTTTGTGTTTTTTCAGGTATCACTTCATTCTTAAATTATTTTCGCCAATGTTACAAAAGCGATGGACGCAAGCAATACTTCGTTCGAGAGGAAATCAAAATACGCTTCCAAACCATCGCTGAACAATAGCTGGCCAAAGTCGGAATTTTTTTTTTTTATGCGAAGTTGTAAAAATCAGGAACTTTTTATTTTTTTTACAATTAGTGGGTGTAATTACAAACACTTTAAGCATAATATTACCAAGATCTAGTGAAAACTGTATTTTTAGACATCCCTCCTTTTAATAGAATTTTAACAGGTCGATATCTGTATATTGCAGATTTTCAAAAATAAACTCTTAGTGTTAATCATTACTAAGCCAAGAGAGTCGAAATCAACCGTTTTTGAAACTTTTGTCTGACTGTTTGTCTATCTTTCTGTCTGCCTGTGTGTCTTTTTTTCTGTACATTTGAGGTCGTATCACTCGAAAACTGCTGAATGGAATTAAATGAAACTTCCACCATTGCATTATTAGACTTAAAACTTAAAATTTAAGACATCCCTTATTTTGATAACTCAACCGGTTTCAGAGTTATCAAAAAATACGTGGAGCAGGGGTGACTAAACATGAGTTCGTACAATGGGCGTATATTGGTCGATTACTCTGAAACCGGTCGAGTTATCGAAATAAGAAATGTTTTAAATTTTAAGTTGCACGTCTAATAATACAATGGTAAAAGTTTCATTTAATTCCATTCAGCAGTTTTCGAGTGATACGACCTCAAACATACAGACAGAAAGATAGACAGACAGACAGACAAAAGTTCCAAAAACGATCTGTCAAAATTCTATTAAAAGTAGGAATGTTGAAAGTTACAAAAAAAAAATTGCCAAAAATACAGTTTTCACTAGATCTTGGTAATATTATGCTTAAAGTGTTTGTAATTACACACACTAATTGTAGAAAAAATAAAAAGTTCCTGACTTTTACAACTTCGCATAAAAAAAAAAAAATTTTCAAAATTTTTCCAAAAATCGTTAAAATTCGGCAAAATTCCGACTTTGACCAGCTATTGTTGGACCACCCCTACATATTATACGTCGTTGGAAGCATATTTTGATTTCCTCTCGAAAGAGGTATTGCTTGCGTCCATCGCTTTTGTAACATTGGCGAAAATAATTTTTGAATGAGGTAATACCTGGAAAAATACAAAATTGCGATATCTCGAAAACCAACCAATACAACAAATTTTAAAAATATGTTTTGTGCTCGGCATATCAGTGCCAATTTATCCATATACATGAATATCTTGGTATTTTTTTCAAATTAATTATTTGTAAACTAGCGTAATTTAAGTACACTCTGTACGTCGGTTAGAAGGCCGCCATTCTTATCCTTACAGGAACTTGCCCGGTCTTAAAACCTTCCGTCATCTGCCGGATCTTTCCATAGAATTTTCGGGAATCATTCCTGTCAGCCAGCATCTCAAGCTCCTCACACTCACGCCTTTCTGCCTCACGTTTCTTTTATCTGAAAAGGCGCCTCTCTTCCGTCTTCGCTTCACGATAAATGCCACTAACCGTTGAAGTGATCGGTCGTGTTTTTTCTTTCGCTTGGTGTCTAAACACAATAGTTTGTATTTGTTTTGCGAAAATGTCTTTGTGCGCTAATTGCGTCGTCTCTGGTGAGCTTAAAGATAAAATCTTAGCCGCTATTTCTGACTTGGATAAAATAAAAAACGTTTTTTTGTCTTTGGTCGAGCCGGAGATTTGTGATAAGCATGATTCGCCGGCACCTGCAAGCATTGAAAGTGGAGTCATTACCCGATCAAAAGGTAAAGCAGGTGAGGTTGTTGCTGTAAAGGCGCTTAAACCTCCCACCTCGCATACTGTTGATACTGTTGGTGCTATTGGTTCAAAGCAACCTAAGGACGCTGTTGTTGCTTCATCTACTCCGGCTGTTCCTGCTGAAAAGCCGATATCAAAAGCGAATCATAAAAATACTGGTTTAGCAACTAATATTAGTAAACCTACGTCACCCAGTATTGCTGCAAAGCCGTCTGCTGCTGTGCCTGGTAAGAATGCAGTTGAGGGTGGTGATACTAATACCTTTTCCTCTCACGCTGAAAAGTCAACATCTAAAGCAGCTGATAAGAATACTGGTTTGACAACTAATGCTTCTCTGTCAAAACTACCAAATGTTAATGTTATTGATGCTGCTGACAATAATGCTGATAACACCAATGCTGTGTCAGATCGCACAAACACAGTGACAAAATGTTCTGAGAGCGCCCCGGTTGATGATTTTATGTCTCAGCAAGTAAGTGAAAGCAGTAGTTCGAACGACAATGCTGGTTGGACGAAAGCTGGGAACAAAAAGAAAACTAATAATCGCGTGGTTGTTGTTGGCTCAAATGCTAGTAGTGAGCTGTGCGTTGCTGATCGCAAAATTTGGGTACATTTATCTTCATTTAGCCTTACAGTTACAGCTGATGATATATTAAATTATGTAGCTAAACATGCAAGCATTGACAAAAAGTCTCTCTCTTGCTTTGCGTTGGTGAAAAAAGTTAACCCAGCAGTAAATCATGACCGCGTCAATTTTAAGTTGGGTGTACCTTCTGGTGATTACCCTAAATTTCTAAATGCGGAGATCTGGCCAACCAATGTGAGAGTTAAGCCATTTGAAAATTTTTTTCGAAATCGCCTAGGGCAGACTCGACAGTCCTAACTACCAACAATGGTAATGCTTCTTCCGAATTTTGTGCGGATTTTAAGCTTTACTATCAGAACATATCTGGTCTAAGAACGAAATCTATTACTGTTTTTCAATTTAGCTCACAAGAAGCTTATGATGTGATTGTCATTGTCGAGACCTGGCTCAAGCCTGACTTCTACGATAGCGAGTTTTTCGATCCGAATTTATACAATGTGTTCCGTAAAGATCGGGACTCCACGAAAACGGGGTTTTCAAGAGGTGGCGGTGTTTTAGTTGCAGTTCGTCGTAAATTCTGCGCATCTTTGGTGATACTTAGTAATGGCGACACTTTGCTAGACCAAGTGTACGTTCGCATTAAAGGAATGAATTCACATAGTTCTTTATATGTATTAGCTTCCTATATCCCTCCTAACAGTAGCTTTGAGTTATACAAAGCTCACGTGGATAATGTTATTGCGCTAGCTCTGGATCTAAACGATAATCATATCTGTGTTCTGGGTGATTTCAACCTCAGTGACCTAAAATGGTGCAGGAATTCTGCTGATTCTGCTGATTCTTGTCTTGTACCAAACAACATTACCACCGATCGAGAATCCTACTTTATTGATAATTTTCTTAGTGCTAATCTAAAACAAATTAATTGTATATTTAATGATTTAAATAGATTATTAGATCTAATTTATGTTAGTGACAATGTTGACTATCGTACATCAACATGCTTTTCGCCAATTTCAGATGCTAGTATGCACCATGTTCCTTTAGAAATTGACCTAAATTTCTATGTCTTTTCTGAAATTTTACGTAATGAGAGAAAAGTTTTCAATTATGCATCTCGTGATTTTCCAAGTCTAAATAAATCCCTGTCGGAAATAGAATGGGATAAACTTCTTACTGACTTGGATATTCATAGGTGCTTTGCTACTTTTAAATCAATACTTAATGAATTCTGTTTAAGTAATATACCATTTAAACGGAAGCGGTCTTACAAATCACCTTGGTATAATAGAGAATTAATGAAATTGAAAAACATTAAAAACAAATATCTTAAAAAGTTCAAGTTAACTCGAATCCAAACATTCTTTATACAATATCAACAATACCACAAGGAATTTAAGTCATTAAATAACTTCCTTTATAAAAATTATATTCGAAATACGGAGCGGAACATTAAATCTAATCCGAAATCTTTTTGGTCCTTTGTGAAATCCAAAAAGTTAAGCTCTGGCGTACCTAGCTCAGTTTTCCTGGATAGTAAGTCTGCCAACACTCCCGCTGAGGCCGTTAATCTGTTCGCGGAGTTCTTTAAGTCAAATTTTGTTATTGATGACGAGAGTTCTCCCGATTTTTCTTCTGAAATATACCCGTCTGTTAATCTAGGGACCTTGCATATTTCGTCTGACGAAGTTTTGAGTGCGATTCTATCCCTCAAGCTTTCGTCACAATCAGAAGCAGACGGACTGCCAGCTCTTTTACTTAAGGGCTGTCCAACGCTGTCATACCCGTTACAATTACTTTTTAATAAATCTCTTTCGTCAGGAATCTTCATAAATGACTGGAAGATAACAACAATTACGCCTCTTTTCAAAAGTGGGAGTAAATGTAATGTTCGTAACTACAGGCCTATTCCAAAGCTATCAAACTTTTCAAAACTTTTTGAAAGTATTGTTAAAGATAAAATACATTTTACTGTAAAGTCTGTAATCAGTCCTAACCAGCATGGATTTATTTCCGGACGCTCGACAGTCTCCAATTTAATGGTGTTCAGCGATTTTGCATATCTTCGTTTTCGACTGGTTCGCAAGTTGACTGCATTTATACTGACTTTTCTAAAGCCTTCGATAGAGTTTCTCACAGGATTCTGATTAGCTTGTCTCGGATTCCACTCCTCTCTTCTGAATTGGATAACCTCATATTTGTCTAATCGGCGTTTTGTAGTCTCGCTTGATGGCTCGATTTCAGAATTTTTTGTTGCTTCTTCTGGTGTTCCCCGGGGAAGCATTTTAGGCCCTCTTTTATTCGTTCTTTTCATTAACGACATTGGCAGTTGTTTCTCATTTTCGAATTACCTTCTTTATGCTGATGATTTGAAGGTATTCAAGGTGGTGAAGGATGCTGATGATGTAAGTAGACTTCAAAGTGATTTAAATAATCTCCATTTATGGTGTTTAAAATCGCGGTTATCCTTAAACATTGATAAGTGTTTTCACCTTACTTACACTAGGCGTCAGAATCCTACTCCCTCGCTGTACTATATCGCCAATTGTGTTTTAAACAAGGTTATTGAAACTAAAGATCTAGGAGTAATTTTTGAGGCGAAGTTGTCTTTTAATAATCATATTAATTTCATTCTTTCTAAGGCATACTCGGTATTGGGCTTTATACGACGTAATTCCACAGAGTTTTCAGACCCTTACACATTTAAGCTTCTTTTCACGTCCCTCGTTCGCTCTAAATTAGAATATGCGGTTATTATTTGGAGACCATACGATCAACAATCAATAAAAAGTATCGAAAGGGTTCAAAAATTTTTTCTAAAATATGCTTTACATTCCTTGCGTTTCGAGGATCCTGTGCCTTCGTACCATGCGCGGTTGTTGCTTATTGATCTCTGCTCCTTAGATAAAAGAAGGTCTATTCTCCCCCTTTCTTTTATTTTCAATATAATCAATGGCATGATTGATTGCCCAATTCTTCTAGAGCGCATAAACTTTAATGTTCCGATAAGAAGTCTCCGTAACTCTTTTCCTTTCTATGTTGAAAGTTGCAGAACAAATTTTGAAATAAATGCTCCTATTACGCGGGCCTTATGTGAATTTAATGACTTATCTTCTTATAAGTTAATTGACTTTTCTTTTTCGAGATCTACTTTTGTGTTAATTTTAAATTCTATTATTCAATAAGCATTTTTTGTTAATGTATCGTTAGTCTGTAGGGTACTTTGTACTGTAGATTTGAAGTGAATAAATAAAATAAATAAATAAATATCGTTGCCATACCGAGCGGGTTGCGCCCGTTCGCAACGTCTTTCCGTAGGCAGCGTCCTTTTTATCCGAGGCAGTCCTACATTCCTCATCGTACCAATTGATCTTTCGGGCTCGCTGGAACCCTATAGTGACCTCAGCGGCGGTACGCAATGATTGAGAGTTGCGCTCCCATTGCCCGGTTACATCGTTAGGTCGAGGATTGCCCTCCGATAGCAGGTGTGAGAGTCGAGTGGAAAAGTTATCAGCTGTCTGTGTCGTGCGTAGCTTCTCGACGTCAAACTTTCCTTCCGCTACTGTGCGTACTTTTTTCTCTGCACAGAGGGTGTGCGTATTTTAGCTGCAACAAGATAATGGTCCGAGTCGATATTTGGACCACGTAGGGTACGCACGTCCAGAACGGCGGAGTTGTGTCTACCGTCGATCATGACCTGATCAATCTGGTTTCTTGTCCTTTGATCAGGGGACAGCCAGGTGGCTTGGTGTATTCGTTTATGCTGCAACCTGGTACTACTGATGACCATATTGCGAGCAGCGGCGAAGTCAATCAACCTAGTGCCGTTGGGGATATTATATCGTGGAGACTGATTTTTCCAACAGTAGGACCAAACACTCCTTCCTTGCCCACCTTGGCATTAAATTCGCGTAGCACGATTTTGATATCATGCTGGGGGCAGCGATCATAGGTCTGTTCAAGTTTATCGTAGAAGGAGTCCTTCTCTGCGTCGTCATTCTCCTAAGTCGGCGCATAGGCGCAGATAAATGTTATGTTGAAAAACCTCGCCTTGATGCGGATCGCAGCGAGACGCTCGTCCACAGGGGTGAACGCTAGTACTTGGCGGCGAAGTCTCTTTCCCACCACGAATCCTACACCACGTGTTTTGCTGCGTGTCTGGCCATTGTAGTATACGTCACAAAGTCCAATGGTCGTCTTTCCTTGTCCCGTCCATCGCATTTCCTGCAGGGCGGTGATGTCAGCCTTTGTGTTAGCGAGGACATCAACCAGTTGGGCAGCGGTACCTTCCCTAGAAAGGGTCCGGCCATTCCAAGTATATGCCCTAATATCTTTCTCATAGTCCTTAATTCAGTTTTTTACGTGGCGGGTCCCAAACCCAGCGCACAACCCGTCTCCGGGGTTTTGAAAAAAAAATATTCACACATTTATATAGCGAGCCGCTTGCTACAAGACAGACACCCGCTTGCAGCCGCACCACGTGACGGTGCGAAAAAGACCTCGGTGAGCCCTTAAACCAAATATGCCAGAGTGGCCCCACCGGGGCTCCCTCTCTTTCTGCCGCGAGCGTAAATATTTGTATATTTGAAATTTAAGTCTTTGAATTTACACGTTGCCCAGAGTGCGCGGACGAGGACGCATGTCAATAAATATATCGCAGTCCAAACTAACCCGTGGACCTCCCTTTCGGTTTAATACCGATAATTTGGGTAATTTTTAATGTTTTTTGGCAACCACATTATGACGAAAATATATCGCAGTCCAAAAGAAATCGGTGGCCTTCCTTGCCTACAAGATTCAGAGTTTTTGGGCAACCATGCTTTTGCCGATAATTCAGATATCGATAAATATATCGAAATATATCGAGGTGCAAGTGAAACTTGTGGCCGTCCCCTATAGTTTGATACCCATATTGCTGGCATATTTCAAGGTTTATGGGACAGTCATAGGGCTGATACACTAACGCAAATTCCGAATTAACTCCGCTTTTCGGAGTTAACTTGAGCATAATCTTCATTATAAACTCCTAAAAATGAAGAAGATTTGAGCAGATTTCAGAAAACGATATTACGATTTGACCGCTACTGCCAGCGATAAATAAATAAAAATAGCAAAAAATACTACCAAAATTACGATTTTACCGCTACTGGACACTAGATGTCACCAAAAAATAAACAATCCTCAGCGACATATAGTTTTAAACCGCAAGAAATACAACCAAAACACTAAATGGCGCCGATTGTTAAACTTCAATTTCGTGTGTTGCAGGGTAAAGTTTGGATCTGATTAAATAAGATTTAATGGAGATAATCTCCGTATGTGTATCCATAGTATTATATATAAGTCCAGCTAATGAAAGCGTGATTAAAAAACTAGTCTTATGGGAAACCCCGTCGGGAGCTAAATATACGGCATTTATGGCACATTTGGCTGGAAAATGGAAATGACTAAAATAAAGTTTAATTTTGTTACTTGTGCAGACGCTAACCAAATTTATCAAAGCCTATAGGAAAACAACAAAAAAAAATAAATAAGTTGTTTTTTGAAGAACACTAAGAATATATTTATTTAAACAGCAATGTTTTAAAAAAAAATTCTAGGGATGGGAATAGGGATACAGATATACAGTCAGTGTAAAAAGAAAATGTACACCATAAAATTGAAATTTTTTCTTTTTGAATATTTTCGCTAATTTTTTATGAAAGTACTCCTAGAAATGTGCTTTTTAAATTAAAATTAAATTCGTGCAAAATTCAGGAAAATTCGACAAGTTTTCAGGCAATTCTCCAACTTTTTGCAGAGAATTTTTAGATTTCTTTCGAGTACGCAGTTTTGCAGCTCGTTAAATTGTACTATACAAAGGTACAAATCTTAAGCCGCTAGCGAAATTCCCTGATTTAAAAAAATTTATTTTCTATGTAGCTGGCCTCTGCACTTTTTTCCATACGAATGTATAAGTTCGAATATGCTGTATTTCTAGTAGTACTTTCAAAAAAAAATTAGCGAAAATATTCAAAAAGAAGAAATGATTGGTGAAAATTGCAATTTTATGGTGTACATTTTCTTTTGACACTGACCGTATCGCTACCTCAGAATACGATTGTCGTATGTCAATTTTCGGCATTTCGGGATTGTTGCATATTACATGTTAGCTTTTTAATCCCTTTCGAATGGCGTTTTCAGTTTGTTCAGAAAGCCTATAACTTCTCAGATCTTCAGCATGCATTTTGTCGCATGTCATACAAATACAGTTTTTCGATAGTGTATTTCAAAAATTAAAAGGCCTCTCCTGAAAAATCAAGTTTTGCAGAGCACTCTGCGTTAACAGTGAAGGATGAGGACTACATCAAAAGTGAATATAGAGAAATTATGTGCTCTTTATGTGCTAATTAAGTGCCCTAATCCCATAAAGGGTGCTCCTCAACTATTTCCAAAATACAATGCTCTGCTAGCACTATGCGTTAACAGTGAAGGATGAGGACTACATCAAAAGTGAATATACAGAAATTATGTGCTAATTAAGTGCTCTAATCCCAATTAGGGGGCTCCTCTACTTTTCCCAAATACGACGCTCTGCTAGCTTACGGCTATGCGTTAACAGTGAAGGATGAGGAATATATCAAAAGTGAATATACATAAATTATGTGCTCTTTATGTGCTAATTAAGTGCTCTAATCTCAATTAGGGTGCTCCTCAACTTTTTGCAAAATACGATGCTCTGCGTACTATGCGTTAACAGTGAAGTATGAGTACTATATCAAAAGTGAATATACATAAATTATGTGCTCTTTATGTGCTAATTAAGTGCTCTAATGCCAATTAGGGTGTTCCTCAACTTTTTCCAAAAATCGATGCTCTGCTAGTTTAAGGCTTCCAAAAAACGATGATCTGATAGCGCATCACAACATTACCACCCTGGTTTGTCAAACATGATGCGACACTATACAATTAACCGGGCGTTAAACTCAAAAATCCTAAATTTTAGATTTCGGGCATTCAGCGCCGGCAGAAACACGACCAAAGATGACTTGATCCGAAGCTCCTTTTCTGTCTTTAACTGTTTATGCCATAAGCAGTAACGATCATAGCGGGTCACCTTGTTCAGGAATACGAGGAACATAACAAACTCTGCTACAAATTTTGGTGCATTGTTTTTTATAAATGTACATATGTGTCTATGTCGTCTAAGTAGAGCGCCCGCGACTGACATCTTATAAACTTTTTGCGATGTATGTCTGGACTGCAGTATGTTTGTGGACTGCAAAATTCATGGGAAAAACTTGCAATATTGAAGTACTCCACACTTGTGTTTAGTAAAATAGTAGTGGGCTTTGCAGAATGCATTTGCTTCCAGGCCTATAACTTCCCCGTATGACTTCATGACTGTGCTACTAAGTTGGCCCTATTGAATTCGTCTATAGCTGCCCCCAAAACACAGTTTTTTTTTTAATCACACCTGCGGTAAACGTAGAGTACAGGCAAATTCATTTCAACGGTATCGCTTTTGGCACAATCTTCTCTCTTTGGT
The DNA here is from genome assembly GCA_964058755.1 of Campiglossa producta. Classification (NCBI taxonomy): domain Eukaryota; kingdom Metazoa; phylum Arthropoda; class Insecta; order Diptera; family Tephritidae; genus Campiglossa; species Campiglossa producta. The sequence continues at coordinate 45,184,110 of CAXKVI010000004.1, forward strand.
TGTTGATTTGCTTCATTGCAAAGTTAATGACGTATGCTATAGTACAGCTACGGTTAAAATAATAGCAGTGAAATTAGATTTGATATCGTTCGAAGAAATAAGAAGAAGCTGTATTTTTAATAATTTTCATTTTTAGTATAGCAAATTCTATAACGGTCACCAGCGAAAAAGAAATTTAAAAGTTTACACAAAGTTCATAACAATTAATTTAACTTTAAAAAAATGCCATCAAAATTTGAAACTCTTGTCAGAATTTGTAGAAAGAGGCTTTAAGTTGAGAACACTACCCCGCTATTGAGATGCTATTGAGAATTAACGTTGTTATTAAAGAAAATTGTTAATTGGGAATATAGACGTACTAGACACACACATATGTAGACACACACATACGTATTTGTATATACATTTATGCAGTAGCGGCAATTGCAGGACAAGCTTGTGGCTCTAGCTTGAAGGAAACAAAAACAACCTCTAGCACCGAGTGTATTATTTTGTTATTTGTTGTGTACAAACATCGTATTTTGGAAAAAGTTGAGGAGCACCCTAATTGGGATTAGAGCACTTAATTAGCACATAAAGAGCACATAATTTCTGTATATTCACTTTTGATGTAGTCCTCATCCTTCTCTGTTAACGCATAGTGCTCTGCTAGCTTAAGCCTTAAGCTAGCAGAGCATCGTATTCTGGAAAAAGTTGAGGAGCACCCTAATTGCTATTAGAGCACTTAATTAGCACATAAAGAGCACATAATTTCTGTATATTCCTTCTCTGTTAACGCATAGTGCTCTGCTAGCTTAAGCCTTAAGCTAGCAGAGCATCGTATTTGGGAAAAGTTGAGGAACACCCTAATTGGGATTAGAGCACTTACTTAGCACATAAAGAGCACATAATTTCTGTAAATTCCTTCTCCGTTAACGCATAGTGCTCTGCTAGCTTAAGGCTTAAGCTAGCAGAGCATCGTATTTGGGAAAAGTTGAGGAACACCCTAATTGGGATTAGAGCACTTACTTAGCACATAAAGAGCACATAATTTCTGTAAATTCCTTCTCCGTTAACGCATAGTGCTCTGCTAGCTTAAGGCTTAAGCTAGCAGAGCATCGTATTTTGGAAAAAGTTGAGGAGCACCCTAATTGGGATTAGAGCACTTAATTAGCACATAAAGAGCACATAATTTCTGTATATTCACTTTTGATGTAGTCCTCATCCTTCTCTGTTAACGCATAGTGCTCTGCTAGCTTAAGGCTTAAGCTAGCAGAGCATCATATTTTGGAAAAAGTTGAGGAGCACCCTAATTGGGATTAGAACACTTAATTAGCACATAAAGAGCACATAATTTCTGTATATTCACTTTTGATGTAGTCCCCATCCTTCACTGTTAACGCATAGTGCTCTGCTAGCTTAAGGCTTAAGCTAGCAGAGCATCGTATTTTGGAAAAACTTGAGGAACACATAATTTCTGTATATTCACTTTTGATGTAGTCCTCATCCTTCACTGTTAACACATAGTGCATCGTATTTTGGAAAAAGTTGAGGAACACCCTAATTGGGATTAGAGCACTTAATTAGCACATAAAGAGCACATAATTTATGTATATTCACTTTTGATATAGTCCTCATCCTTCACTGTTCCCGCATAGTGCTCTGCTAGCTTAAGCCTTAAGCTAGCAGAGCATCGTATTTTGGAAAAACTTGAGGAACACCCTAATTGGGATTAGAGCACTTAATTAGCACATAAAGAGCACATAATTTCTGTATATTCACTTTTGATGTAGTCCTCATCCTTCACTGTTAACACATAGTGCTCTGCTAGCTTAAGCCTTAAGCTATTGCTCTGCTGGCTTTAGGGACCTCCTTTTTCGCTATCCCCAATTTTTTTGAAGGTGGTAGGGATCGATCTCGTTCAACCCCTCACCAAATTTCAGTGGTCTAACCCGAATACTTCCAGAGATACGGACAATGAAAAATTCCATTTGTATGGGAGGTGCCACGCCCCATAAATATATCAAAATATTTTTTAGCCTGTGACCATCCCTGGAAGATATCCAGTTCGGCTCATTCGTTTAGAAGCCAAGTTCGTATATAGGTACATAATTTGAATTATATATATATAGATTTCAGAGCGATAGGCATCTTCCTCAAGCAACGCAGCGCCCTTCAGAAAGTAATGTGTTCATTGACGAAACGTCAAATACTAGCACTTCGTCCTTAGTTCGTCAGACCTTACGAACCTTGGAAGTTGACTCGTCCTCATAGGATGAGACGACAAACGTAGTTTCACAAACACTGGTAAAAACCTTTGCGGAAATCGACACCTTCCGAGAGGGAAGAGTTGATGTCGATGCCGACCTTCTGCAATACTGGGAGGGGAAAAAAAAATCATTCCCATTCCTCAAAGAACTGGCAGACATTGTTCATGCCACTCCGACAACTCAAGTTAGTGTCGAACGAGCGTTCTCTACATTGAGGCTGGTGCTAAGTGATCTTAGATGTAACATCTCAGATGATTCCTTGCGATCGCTAATGTTCGTTAAACTAAATAATAAATACAGAAAATATAAACACTTGTATATTAGTGGTTTTTTCCCTATGGATAACCCAAACATTTTATTACTTACGATAATGGTTATTGGTAACCAAAAAATAATGTTTCTCTGATTTATAATGGTTATGGTGACCAATAATACATCAGTACTAATGGTTAAATGGGGCCTTTTTATTATATTTCTTATAACAGTTACGTCCCTGGTTTTGCTATGTATATACGACAGCCGTATTCTGAGGTAGCGGTATGTAGATAGCGATAGGGTCAGCTAGTAAGTTAGAAATATGCTAGGACGATTTTGATCTGAATCTTCAGGTGTACACTGCCGTCTGTTGCGTATACATATTATAAAACAAAGTCACTTTTTCTGTCTGTTTTTTCCCTTGAATGCTTAAATCTTGAAAACTAAGCAACGGATTTTTATGCGGTTTTTTTTTAATAAATAGATTGGTTGAAGAGGAAGGTTTATGTCATTATAACGTGAAGAAATATATAAAGGGGGCGTGGCAATCGGACAAAATGTGGTAAAAAACCATACATTTTTTGTTTACACAGCCATAAATCCTAAACGAATCCACCGATTAAAATGAAACTTACTTGAAGTTAAACTTTGAAATATTTACTTTCGTTCTGCATCAAAAAAAAGTTGTTTCATATCTTATTTAACCAAAATTGTTTAAACAAAAACAGCACTTTTTCCAAAAAAGCTGTTTGGTTGTTTGTTCGCTGTTAAACGAATGAGCCATTAGAACTTGACAGCGAATAAACACACAAACAGCGTTATGAATGAGGTGGGGTGAGATCGTATGGTGAAAGAACGCTGTTTGTGTGTTTGTTCGCTGTCAACCGATTATGCGGGAATCTCACCCCACCTCATTCATGTTGAATTAGATCGTATGGTGAAAGAACTCGATACGTATGTATATAAGTACATATGTACGAATCTCTCGCATAATTAAATTTCGGACGTATGTATGTATGAATGTATTTTCAATTCATGGCCTTATTGCCGTACTGAATTCCATGTAATTTACATTTTTCCGTGCGAAGCCGGAGCCGGAGTTTACTTAAAAAAAAGGGTTTTTTTTGGCTTCGGCCTTTTTCCCTTTAAAGGTACTAGTTTCATTTCGGTCGGCTATTATACACACACGTAAGTATATGTATGTGTGAAACATTATGGTCCATGTCGAGCCAGATGGCGATCGGTTGAAAAAAAAAAAAAAAATAAGAACTAATAAAATCCTTGGCTTGAGTGCGTCGTTGAATTAAAAAAAAAAAAGAGTGTTAAAATATCACCAAGTGTGTGCGCGGTATTTAAAATCGGAAAAGAAAAAAGGAAAATTAAAGAAAATAATGATTAAGCTAAAAAAAAAGTTGAATTACATGAGAGGTGAGCAACATTTTCATACAGTCCACGGTTAAAATGATAATAGGGGTGCGTGTAAAATGAAGCGTACATATATGTATATATATATGTATGGCGCAGCGCTTGTTGTTGTTGTTGTTAACAGCAAAACACTCCCCGAAGGTTTTGGGGAGTGATGCCGAAGTTGACAGTCCTTGGCCGGATATGACCCCGGTACGCTGCGGTACTGCCCGACTGTCGTGGTAGCGATTTGGTATGACCAGTGCAACCTTCTAGGTCATGTCATCCCTCCATCCGTGAGGAAGGAGAAGATGGGTAATGAGAAGTGAGAGGCATCATATCCGTAGATCAACCATCGAGTAGCACGTCAATTACCTATGTGCATATTAGTCGCCTCTTACGACCGGTATGCCTACCTCGGGCATATTCTAAACCCCTAACCCGCGGCGCTTATACAAAAATGCTTCGCTTTGGGTTTTATGTACAATCAAGTAAATAGTGCAAGGGGCTATAAACATACATACATAGTGTGACAAGTAAATTGTGTATTGGGCGATATACATATGTATGTGATGCAAATAAAATTAAGCACATACATTAGAGCGGGTTGATTTGTATGGACCCAAAAAAATTCACAGGGGCCCATGGCGATTATGGTTAATTGGATAATTTCAAGCATTTTTGCCGAAGAAACTATAGGTCTAACATGAATTTCGAGCTAGCGGATTTTTCAAACGTATTTTTTTTTTCTTAAAAAAGTGATTCACTTGTTAAAAAGCTGTGTTGAAAACTAAAAAAATTCATTCTATATATGCATTTGGGGGTTTTTTGAGTCGATAAACCCATTTCCGACATTCATTTTTTATTTTGACGTCCGCCAGAGGGCGTTTCCATCCTTTTATTTTTGTATTTTTTTTTATTTTTTTGTTTTAAGTAATTCACTCGTTGAAAAGCTGTATTGAAAACTAAAAAAAATCGTTCTATATATGCATCTGGGGGATTTTGGGGTCGATAAATCCATTTCTGACATTAGTTTTTTCTTTTTTTTTTTTTTAGAGGGCGCTTACGTCCTTTTTGGATTTTATCTTTATTTTTACGTGGTTCACTTGTAGAAAAGCTGTATTGAAAACAATAAAAAAAACATTCTATATGTGCATCTGGGGGGTTTTAGGGTTGATAAATCCATTTCTGGTATTGATTTTTTATTTTGACGTCCGCCAGAGGGCGCTTCCGTCCAATTTTTGAATTTTAACACCTTTTTCCGAAAATCAACAACAATGATCCGAAAATCTATGAAATTCGACTTTCCCATAATGCAATTTCTTTTTTTTAAGTAGACTAACACGTCGATTCTATATTCTTGTTAAATTGTCAAGATACAAATTTTTTTATCAAGTATTTTGAATTTTGCGTAAAAAACCAGTTGTATTTTATTAAAATTATTTTCAAATTATTATTTTTTAAGCAGAATTCGAAATATTTGAATACAAATATTTGGTTTTTTATCAAGATTGATAATTATAACTCCGATGGTTTGCTGGGTACTGTTTATTTACATTGTATTACAAATGACACACGTGATCCCGCTACTTTTCATTTCTATACTGTGTTTGCTATAGTTTTCGCGTCAATTGAAATTGATAATAAACAACAAAAAATCAGCCAATAAATAAAGGAAAAAAGTTTTTAAGAAAACTAAAAGGTATGTATTAAAACAGTTATTAATAATAAAAAAGTGCATGGTGGAAGTTAAAAAGAATAGTTTGGTTTTGTGGAAAAAAAAATATTTGTTTGCTTAGTTTTTGTTTATGTTTGGTATTAGGTTAACGGTGCTTTTTAAAATCAAAGTTATACGTAGAGTTTATGTATGCGTGATATTTTTTATACCCAGGGTACTAGTACTAGTACAAGGGTATATTAATTTTGTTCACATAACGGTAGTACGTAACGGCACAAAATAATCGAGATAGATATAGAGTTCCATATATGAAAGTTCTTAGGTTGAAAAGAGGATTCCATTAAGACATGTCCGTCCGTCCGTCCGTCCGTCCGTCTGTGTACACGATAACTTGAGTAAAAATTTAGATATTTGCATGAAATTTTGTATACAGGTTACCTTTTGGCCAAGGTAGGTTGCTATTGAAAATGGGCGAAATCGGATGATAACCACGCCCCCTTTTTCGACATCGAACATTTCGAAAATCATACAAATTAACATAACTTGAAAAAAAATTTAGGAATTTGCATGAAATTTGGTAATAATTCGAATTTCGAAAAACTGGCCCAAACTTATTTTTTTCAATTTAAAAATTAGTCTACTTAAAAAAAAGAAATTGCATTATGGGAAAGTCGAATTTCATAGATTTTCGGAACATTGTTGTTGATTTTCGGAAAAAGGTGTTAAAATTCAAAAATTGGACGGAAGCGCCCTCTGGCGGACGTCAAAATAAAAAGACAATACCAGAAATGGATTTATCAACCCTAAAAACCCCCAGATGCACATATAGAATGTTTTTTATTGTTTTCAATACAGCTTTTCTACAAGTGAACCACGTAAAAATAAAGATAAAATCCAAAAAGGACGTAAGCGCCCTCTGGCGGATGTAAAAAGAAAAAACTAATGTCAGAAATGGATTTTTCGACCCCAAAAACCCCCAGATGCATATATAGAATGATTTCTTTTTAGTTTTCAATACAGCTTTTCAACGAGTGAATTACTTAAAACAAAAAAATAAAAAAAAAAATACAAAAATAAAAGGACGGAAACGCCCTCTGGCGGACGTCAAAAGAAAAAATGAATGTCGGAAATGGGTTTATCGACTCAAAAAACCCCCAAATACATATATAGAATGAATTTTTTTAGTTTTCAACACAGCTTTTTAACAAGTGAATCACTTTTTTAAGAAAAAAAAATACGTTTGAAAAATCCGCTAGCTCGAAATTCATGATAGACCTATAGTTTCTTCGGCAAAAATGCTTGAAATTATCCAATTAACCACAATCGCCATGGGCTCCTGATGCAAAAAAAATCGACCCGCTCTAATATACATAGATATATGCTATGTATAGCGGGCATTTGCAAGAGCATGTTTTGGTTTGTATTTTAAGTGCGCAAGTGAATAGTGTTGGGGGCTATATGTATATGTAAAATGTACATTATACATAGTGGTGCGTGTAGAAGAAAACATATATATATGTATTGCTGTAAACAGGGGCTTTTGTGCAGGCATGTCTTGTTTGGTTTTTTGGTGGGCAAGGGAATAGTGTTTGGTCTATATATGTATGTACATAGGTACATAGTTATGTGGTGCGTGAATAAAAAGGTATAAATATATACGTATGTAACAAGGCGCTTGTGCGGGCATGTCATATGCTTGATTTTATGCAAAGGTAGATAGTGGTTTGTTCCATATGTACATAATTATGCAGTGCGTGCAAAATAAAATATACACATACATATGCATATATTTATGGCGCTTGTGCGGGCATGCCTGGTTTTTGTTTTATATAAGTGCGCAAGTAGCATGCGTGTGTATATATTTAAATATGTACATATAGAAGAGTGCTAGTAAATATATTGTAGAGTGCCAGTCGGTATACAAAAGAAATTGGCCAGAATTAGATATGGAAAATTAAAGCGGGAAACAGAATCGGTCCGCCAATGCGTCACTTGCGTGACGTGCGTCAATTTTAGAGCAAATTCTATTTTTGACGTATCCGTCGTATCTGGCGTTACTCATACAAACACCCGCAGTATACTTTGCTGTCATTTATTTCGACGTACTGACGGACTGATTCTGCTGAACGCTTAAGGGTAGTTTGGTGCATAGTAAAAAAAGGAGGAAAAAGAATGGTGCAATGAAAAAATGTGTGCGAGAAGTGGGCTAATGTGTGCAAAGAGTGGGCTTGTTTTTATCGCTAGCGATAATTAAATAAAAACCTGCAGGTGTTGGTGCTTACTTTGGCAATGGCATGGTTTATTGTGTGCTAGTTTTGAGGGGCACGGTTGAAGTGGGCCAAATAAAAGAGGGCTAAAATATACTGGTGCGAGATATATAAATAAATTTTGCATTGAATTGCAGTGATCCTTTTCTCAAAATTTTTATTGGAGCAAAGTAAAGAGGGCAAAGTATATATATGCTGGTGCGAGAAATATAGACAAAGTTTTCATGCTGCTTAGCTATGAACTTGTTTATATAATTTTACAAGGAGCAAAGAAAAGAGGGCTAGAATACATACTGGTGCGAGATATATAAATAAGTTTCTGTGTTGATTGGCAGTGGGCAGTGAGTGTCACAGAATTTTATTGGGGAAAAGAATAGAGTGCTAGATTTCGGGCTCTGTGTGCATATATGGGATAATTTGTTGGGTTTGTTTTATTTCATTGCAGAAGAAATTAAGATCCTATGCAGCCACCATTCAACGTGCGCTAGAATTTTGCAAAGGTGCTAGTTTTGAGACAGGGCGAGACAAACCTAAGACTAGTTTGGCAGTCGTACAATGAATATTATTTAGAACTGATTGAAGATGTGGGCGAGGAGGCGCTAGATCACTTCTGTGAGCAGAATTTAGGAGCAGTAGAGATAATCTACTTTTTGGGGCGTGCTAAGGCGCAAGCAAAGCTGGAGAAAGAAAACCAACTTGAGGTGCCAGATAACGCGACCCAGCCATTATTGTGCTGGTGCAAATGCCGGTCCAGCAAAACGATCTGACGAATACCTGGGGCGAGTTTGACGGTACACTAACCAAATGGATCGGATTTCGGGACCGATTCCTTGTAGTCGTGCCTGACAATGATAAAATAGATCATCACTCAAGTTCTTGTACTTGACTATTTCCCTGGTTGGGTGTGCAAGTAAATTTTCGGGGCAATGGCAATTTTCTGCTAGTAACTTCGGGTAGGGGTGTCTTTCATGGGGGTGTTTGCGCCTTGCACATACCAGCGCCACCTCAAATCGTCGACTCGTAGGTGCATGCACCCTCCTCCTCCAAGCGGGGGTGGAGCCTCCTCGTGGTGACACCTGGTAACGCTTCGGCGGCTAATTCGAGCGGCGACCTCTCCCCCCCCCCCCCCCAACAGGTCCGTGGATCTATACAGGATCGGAATTGAGCGCATAGGAGAAGTTTATCCGGGCGCGCGCCTGAGGGTAGTGGACGCGGTCGATATCCCGCAATGCCCAAGGGCTAGAGCCTGGGTTCCAGCGACACCCTCGGAACCATCCGAAATCCTTGACGTTCTGCAGGAATATAACCCAGAGCTACCTACACAGAACTGGAGGGTGGTCAATGTTGCCAAGACCGGTGCAACTACACAGTACGGTATGGGTACAGAAAAGCCGTGCTCAAAGTCTATAAGGCCGATGCTGAAGCTGTTGCCAGTTCTGCATCTCTTGCTGAGGTGGACCCCTCCCCCAGCGACAACGAAATGGACGTGGACGACAATGGGTCAGTTGCGTCAGGGAAACGGAGCGGCTACGCCTCGTCTGGCTCGGACGGTAGCTGGACTCTCAGGAGGCTTTACTCCGAAAGTCAGCTTCTGAGCGAGGACGATGCGGACTCGACGCTCACGGAGGAGAGCGGCAAAAAACATGATGAGAGTCCTCCAAATTAACCTTCATCATAGCAAAGCAGCTTCGGCTGCACTTCTACTGCAGCTCTCAAAAGGTGCAGTAGACATTGTTCTGGTCCAGGAGCCATGGATCACTGGTGATAGGATCTGTGGCTTGAGGACCCCTACATACAAGCTCTACAGCGCTATAGGAAAAGGTAAGCCTCGAACGTGTATTTTAGCCAAAGCAAATATTAACGCTCTTCTTTTACCCCAATTCAGTGACGGAGACTTGACAGCGATCAGCGTCGAGGGGCTGGGTAGGGGGTGCAGGTTTGCATCCTTCTATCTGGCCCACGATCACCAAGGTCCAATACCATCAGGGATCTTTCAAGAGCTCGTGAGTTCTACCAAACCGCGTGACGACATTATCGTGCTAGGCGGCGACGCAAATGCCCATCACAACCAATGGGGCAGCACTGACACAAATGAGCGAGGTGAGTCACTCTATAATTACTTACTAGGCACTAATCTAAGTATATGCAACAGGGAAAACGACCCCACGTTCGTAACAAAAAACCGCGAGGAAGTCCTCGACATTACGTTGGTCACTGACTCCTACAGTGACCTCGTTGAATCGTGGAGAGTCTCAAAAGAACACTCCTTCTCAGACCATAAGTATATTAGTTTCTCCTTAGCAGAGTCACACACAAGCCCGAAATATATACAAAATATTAGGAAAACAAACTGGGGTTACTACCAAAAGCTTATTTGCAAAAACTTGTTAAATAAGCTGGTAACACCTAGAAACGATAAAGAGCTAGATGATCTCGTCAGCTCCTTCAATAATCAATGCAAGCTCGCTTTAGATAAAGCGTGCCCGCCTAAAAAGATAGCTGAAACACATAAACCACCGTGGTGGTCGCCCGTTCCAGATAATCTCAGAAGGACATGTAGAGCAGCTTTTAACAAAGCCAAACAGGACGGCTGCGAAGCATCCTGGGCACTTCACAAAACTAAGCTAAGTAATTACAAAAGAGAAATCCGCAAGGCCAAACGGGTCTCTTGGATGAACTTCTGCAGTGATATCGAATCAACATCCGCAGCGTCGCGCCTTAGGAGGGTGCTCTCTAAATCGCCAGCAACACTGAGCTACGTGCAAAAGCCGGATGGGAATTGGGCCGATTCGAGTACGGATACCATGAACCTGCTTCTGGATACACACTTTCCGACATGCATAGACATGTCTACTACAACGATCAGTGGAGAAACGCTCTCTGATCAGCTAAACCTAATGATTTTAGGCCTATAAGCCTATCTTCTTTTCTTCTTAAGACTCTGGAAAGACTCTTGGAGGACTATGTCAGAAGATCGATAGACGCAACTCATCTTTCGCGGGCCCAACACGTCTATAGCAAGGGCAGATCTACCGATACTGCCTTGCATTCCCTGGTATCTGCTATAGAAAAGTCACTTGACATTAGGGAATACACACTGGTGGCTTTCCTCGATATAGCAGGTGCCTTCAATAACGTTCTACCGGAAGCTATTACCTCGGCGTTGACGGAGCTGCGGGTCGACACCTGCCTCGTTGAGTTTATCCGCAAACTGCTTGTTAGCAGAAGGATTACAACAGAGTTAGGTGGAATTTCGATTCACAGACCTGTTAACAGGGGTACCCCACAAGGAGGTGTTCTCTCTCCGCTACTTTGGTTGGTTACGGTAAATCAACTCCTACGTCTTATGGAAGCAGAAGGCTACCAAGTAATTGCGTACGCCGATGATATCTGCGTTATCATGCGGGGAAAATTCCCTCAAACTCTTTGCAATTTAATGGAGACAGCTCTATCTAAAGTATGCGACTGGGCGTATTCTTCGGGTTTAGAAGTTAATCCCGAGAAAACCGAACGGTCCTCTTCACTAGAAGGTACAAAATACCGAACCTTTCACCACCAACAATTGGAAACACGACTTTGACACTTAGTGACAAAGTCAAATACCTAGGAGTTATTCTGGACAGAAAACTTCTCTGGAGCGACAACATAGCGGAACAAGTGAAAAAAGCTACGTGCGCGCTGTTTACCTGCAAGAGAGCAATTGGTATATCGTGGGAGTTTTCCCCCAAAGTAATACACTGGATATACACAGCCATTGTTCGCCCAATTGTACTGTACGGAGTTCTGGTTTGGTGGCCGGCACTAACTAAGAACACGTACCTTAAGCAACTACAAAGAGTTCAAAGGAGTTCGGAGCTCTGCATAACCGGGGCCCTCGGGTCCACCCCAACAGAAGCACTAAATACCATGCTGCATCTTCCACCAATCGATTTGGTGGCGAAGGAGGTAGCTGTGATCACGGCTCTGCGAATAAGGGAAACAGGCGTTTGGATGCACGGAACAAGTGGACACGCCACAATCTTAGGCTCTCACGCTCCTGTTAACATACCATCACACACTGACTATTGCACGCCAAATAACGTGTTTGTTAGGATTTATGAGGTGAAAATACCAACAAGACGAGAATGGGATAACAGACCACATACTGTCCAGAACGCCATTAACATATTCACTGATGGCTCTAGGCTTGATGGGAAGGTGGGAGGAGGTATCTTTTCACCGGATCTGGGACTAGAGATCTCTTTTCGTCTTCCCGATCACTGCAGCGTGTACCAAGCAGAAATGCTGGCTATACACGGTGCAGTTAAAAGTCTGGTGTCTACGCCCCGAAACGGCAAACGAATATTTATTTTCTCAGACAGTCAGGCCGCGCTAAAGGCACTGAACTCATGTGTCGACAACACAAAGTCGCTAACTGAATGCCGCAGATCTCTTAACGAGATGGCTCAGCACTTCGGTATCAGCCTTATTTGGGCACCTGGTCACAGGGATATTGAAGGCAACTGTAAAGCGGATGAGCTGGCAAGGAAGGGTACCACCACTCATCTCCTTCCAGGAAATGATTTGGTAGGCATTCCCATGGCCTCTTTCAAACTTCGTGCGAGCACAAATACCATACAAAGAGCAAATACGCTTTGGTCAAGTCTCTCGACGTGCGAGATATCCAGGTCAACTTGGCCTTCTTATAATAAAGGGCGTACTAATTGCCTGCTGACCCTTAATAAATCGGGCATTTCTTCTTTGGTAAGGGTCTTAACAGGACACTGTTTAATAGGCACGCATGGTGCTAGGATGGGCGTCACATCTCATGACTACTGTCGCAGCTGCAGATGTATTGAGGAGGAAGAGAGAGTTCAGCATCTGCTGTGTCAATGCCCCGCACTTAGTAGAAGACGTTTGGCTATACTCGGCCAACCGTTCCTCGACGACCTCGTTGAGGTATCAAAAATGGAAATTAAGGCGTTAGCCAAATTTATTGATTCCACGAACTGGTTTGTCCCTCTGCCTGGAGTGTGAGCTTGGGTTTTCGGACATGGGGGAGGTGTAGTGACCGTGTGGGGTATCACAATGGGCCTATTTTTCTGGCCTAAGTGTTGGACGGGGTCGGTGTACTCTGTCCTGCCCTTTTAACCTAACCTAACCTAACTTCGGGCAGACATGGGAGAGATTAAACCAGATGTATGACCAAAGCTATTTGGTTGGGAGAGAGCATTTCAAGAATTTTATTCAGGTGCCGGAATTGTAGGGTTAGGTGCGAGAAAATGATTTGGAGCGCATATCTAACGCGTCGTCAGTTACAGGCACAAAGGCTCCCGGTGGAGTACTGGGATTTTTTCATGGTACTTGCCTCATGAGCGGCCAGATACCGAAACACCAAGGCAATTGGAGCTAGAGAGCAAATGCGACACGCCTAAGGTGGATGACATGCTGTCCTTTTGGATAAGCAAGCATTGGCGCTAGCAAATACAGCTGACAACCGTAGGGATATTCAATCGGCGGTTGTCATTACGGAGCCAGGCAAGACACAAAGGAGTGGGGCAAGCCAGAGAGGGAATAAATCAGAGGCGTCATCCTCGGGTGCTAGGCCTAGGTCAATAGTTTGCGATGCATGTTGCGGCAACCACATGCTGAGTCTGAGGGCAAGAAGAGATTTTGTGACAAGAAGAAATTTATGTCCAATTTTTTTTAAATAGGCCATGGAGCTGAAAGCTGCCAACAAGTGGAATGCTGGAAGTGTCCTGCTAAGCCTAAATACAACAGTGTGCTTTGTCTAAACAGAGAGCCGAAGAAGCAGGTAAATACCGTGCAGGGGCAAGGGGAGCGCAACCCACCAAATCCGAAGGGAAGTTGGATGGACAGCTAAAAGGATACATAGATAAGGTGCAAGAAGAGGACAAGAAGGGGCGAAAAGAGAGCAAAGTAATGAATACGTCAGAGGTGCAAGCGCAAAAGCAAAGAGTAAAGAGGGCTAACAATTTAACTAAAAATGTTAGAAGTGATCTTATTTATGAAAAGTATTTAGTGAATTTTAATGAGAGGCAAGAGCAAGCGGGAGCTTTGTTGCCAACGGCAATGGTTAAAATTGTTATTAATGGATACGAATTGGGGCCTGTTAGAGTACTGCTAGATACTGGGGCACTGATTAATATGATAACTTTTACTTTACAGCGAAGGTATGGTATAATTATATAATCGTTCGGAAGAAAGATGGTCGGCATTGAGGGCAATCCACTGCAAGTGAGCAAGAGGGCTACGCTGGTGCTAAGTTCTGAGTTTTGGGTTCTTCCCAAAGAGAGCCAGTGGTCTCCAGTGCTTCCTTCACCAGGTGCGATGGTAGGTCCTATACATAGTGGTCTAAATGGTGAGTTAGCTGACCCGAAATACTGGGAACCGGAAAGCATGCATATGTTACTTAGGGCTAGCTTAGTGGCAAGAATTGTCATTAAAGTGGTGCGAAATGGCTTGAATGGAATAGCCTTGATGGAAACAGCATTGGGCTTAGTAGTTTTTGGTGAATGTGCGCAAGGTTTAAATGAGCTGCCAGGTGAGCTAGTATCAACAGTAAGTTACAACGTTAATTCAGAGCTAGAGAAGTTACTCACAAGGTTCTGGGAAATGGAGCAAGTGAAAGAGTGCTCGGGGCGAACAATAGAAGAGGAGTTGGTAGAGAAAATATTCTGGAATACTTACATCAGAGATAGCGATGGTAGATTCGTAGTCACTATACCCCTGAAAGAAGTCAGGGATATAGGGAGTTCGAAAGAAATTGCGTTGCGAAGATTTCTATATTTAGAGAAACGCTTGGAAAGGGAGCGAGAGCTGAGGGCGAAATATATAGGATTTAAGAGGGAGAAGCCCTACCGACGATGCTGTAGGAGTTGTAAGGATGATGAGGAGGAGGAAACAGTGGAGCACCTCATCTGCAACTGCCCAGCTTTAAGTGGCGCGAGAATGCGCTTTGTGGGAGTTCCCTTCCTGGTTAGCCTACGCCAGGTCACGGAGCTGGACATAAAGGACCTGATGGCCTTCATCAAGTCATCTAAATGGTTCGAGGAGGAGTAACGGTGTCGGTATAGGAACGTCAGTCCCGGGATTCTGCTATGTGGAGAATTCCGTTAATACCGGGTCTTTCCATATGGCAGGGTCCCGGAACTGCCTTTCCTAGTGTTGGCGGTATCACAACGGGCCTTTTAATACTGGCCTAGGTGTGCCTCTGCGGCATCCACTTGAACCTAACCTAACCTAAGAGAGAGAATGAAGAACTGGGGTATATGAAGATAGTGGATAAACATTCGGGGCAGAGTGAGTTGGCATGTCATATCCCACATCACTGTGTGGTGAAAAAGTTTCGATTTGTTTTTAGACGCAAGCTGCCGTACTAACAAAGGGATTTCTTTAAATGAGGCGCAATTACTAGGGGGCAAGTTGCAGAAAGATTTGAGCTAGATAGTAATGCGATTCAGAAGATATCAAGATGATGTTTCGCCAGATTGGGATTGCGAGAGATCAATGGGACACGCAGAGAATTTTCTGGCGCGAGAGTAGAGAAGAACCATTGAGGGAATATTGGCTAACAGTAGTGGCATATGGTATGAAATCATCTGCATACAATGCTGTTGGATCAGTTATACAGTGTGCAAGAGACGCGCAAGACGACCATCCATGGCAGAGGCTATCATAAATGACATGTACATGGATGATTGCGTGACTGGGGCAAATAGTGAGCTAGATGCGATCATGCTGGCACAGCAAATGGATCGCATCTTAAAGGGAGCTGGTTTCAGCCTCCGCAAGTGGAGGTGGAATAGTAAGGAGCTTATGAGGGCGCTAGATTCTAGTGAGCAAGACTTATAAAATTCGAAGACGAAACAAGGTTGGTATGGTTGGTATCACCAGACCAGTATGCATTTGGCGTAAAGACACCAGAGCTTCCAAATGTTATAAGAAAACGGGTTGTGGTGAGCTGTGTGGCTCAACTATTTGATCCAAATGGCTAAATTTCTCCAGTAATTGTAATAGGAAAAATCCTGATACAGGACTTATGGCGCTTAAAGTTGAAGTGGGATGAAAAATTACCATTGGAGCTAGCAGCGAGATTCAAAGATTATTGGAGCGAGATGAGAAAGATTGATGATTTCAGGATACCGATATGGCTTGGTACACATTCTTTGGGGCAAGTAGAGCTACGCGATTTCGCTGCTGCGTCCGAATCAGCCTATGGGGCAGTTACTCCTTTTCATACAGCGATTTTTCAATAACAGAAACTAGGCTGTGAAGCGCAGTTTCTGTAGATTTCCCTTTGGTGTATGCATGCTGATAGCTACAGATCAGGTTGCTATCAATAGTAGAGGAGAGGTAGTCATTTATTATCCTCTCGAAGGTCTTGAGCACAAAGGATGAGAGACTGATCGGCCTATAGTCCTTGGGCTCGTAATGAGACGCCCTCCCCGCCTTAGGAATAAACACTACCGTGGCACTTCTCCAGGAGCACGGAATGTAGCTAAGAGCCAGGCAGGCTGTACAGAGAAATACCAGCCATTTGGCTGATGTCTCCAGCGTGTTTATGAGTTGTGCGGGAATAATCCCGTCTGGCCCGGCAGCCTTGAACGGTTCGAAGCTTTTAACCGCCCACCTAACCTTTTCCTCCGTGATGGGTATGTGTACAGCCAGGTTTGTTGTAGGTGCTAGGGGTTCCTCATGCAAGTTCCCTGGGAAGTGCGTATTCAAGAGCAGCTCTAGGGTTTCCCTCTCCGTGCTGGTCCAGGATCCGTCAGGTTTGCGCAAATAGCTTGTGGCTGTTTGAGTTTTTGAGAGCACTCGTCTAAGTCTCGCTGTATCGTCGACATTTTCGACCCCTGTGCAGAAATTTCTCCACGATACTCTCTTCGCCTGCCTCAGAGCTTTTTTGTAGGCCCTGAGTTTAACTTTATATTCGAGCCATTGAGTCTCCGTGCCAAGGCTCTTGGCCTTATTAAATTGTGTCCTACATGATTTACGGAGCGAGTCCAGGTCGTAGGACCACCAATGCGGCCTATGTTTACCGCGTGGTTTTGGCACTGGGCAAGCCTGCTCTAGGGCCTTCGAGAGCGCCGTTGTAAAGGTCTTTACCAGATCCTCCAAGTCCCCTACTGATGAGGGGACTTGTGGGGGCAGTGCTGGCAAGTCCCTAGATAGTATTTCATTGTGTAGCTGCCAGTTAGTGTTACGTGGGTTGCGTTTCATAACCGGCTGCTCAACAGAAAAGTATTGGATTTAAGAGGGAGAAGCCCTACCGACGATGCTGTAGGAGTTGTAAGGATGATGAGGCGGAGGAAACAGTGGAGCACCTCATCTGCAACTGTCCAGCTTTAAGTGGCGCGAGAATGCGCTTTTGGGAGTTCCCTTCCTGGTTAGCCTACGCCAGGTCACGGAGCTGGACATAAAGGACCTGATGGCCTTCATCAAGTCATCTAAATGGTTCGAGGAGGAGTAACGGTGTCGGTATAGGAACGTCAGTCCCGGGATTCTGCTATGTGGAGAATTCCGTTAATACCGGGTCTTTCCAAATGGCAGGGTCCCGGAACTGACTTTCCTAGTGTTGGCGGTATCACAACGGGCCTTTTAATACTGGCCTAGGTGTGCCTCTGCGGCAGCCACTTGAACCTAACCTAACCTAAGTGAGAGAATGAAGAACTGGGGTATATGAAGATAGTGGATAAACATTCGGGGCAGAGTGAGTTGGCATGTCATATCCCACATCACTGTGTGGTGAAAAAGTTTCGATTTGTTTTTAGATGCAAGCTGCCGTACTAACAAAGGGATTTCTTTAAATGAGGTGCAATTACTAGGGGGCAAGTTGCAGAAAGATTTGAGCGAGATAGTAATGCGATTCAGAAGATATCAAGATGATGTTTCGCCAGATTGGGATTGCGAGAGATCAATGGGACACGCAGAGAATTTTCTGGCGCGAGAGTAGAGAAGAACCATTGAGGGAATATTGGCTAACAGTAGTGGCATATGGTATGAAATCATCTGCATACAATGCTGTTGGATCAGTTATACAGTGTGCTAGAGATGCGCAAGACGACCATCCATGGCAGAGGCTATCATAAATGACATGTACATGGATGATTGCGGGACTGGGGCAAATAGTGAGCTAGATGCGACCATGCTGGCACAGCAAATGGATCGCATCTTAAAGGGTGCTGGTTTCAGCCTGATGATTTCAGGATACCGATATGGCTCGATACACATTCTTTGGGGCAAGTAGAGCTACGCGATTTCGCTGCTGCGTCCGAATCAGCCTATGGGGCAGTTATATATGCTCGAACGGTGCAAGATAACGGAAAGGTTGGGTGCAGATTAATAGTATCCCAAACTAGGATAGCACCAGTAAAGAAAGTGACGACACCGAGGTTGGAGTTGTCAGGCTGTGAGCTTTTGTCCAGATTGCTGCTGGAAGTTAAGAGGGCGACGAACTGGGGCGAGATCAATTATACCTTGTTGACAGTTTCGCTGGTTGCACTGTATTGTTTGGAAAATATACCAAGAAATTTGAAAACTTTGTAGCTAATCGAGTTTCAACCATTCAGGATAACACCGCAGCGAAAAACTGGTAACATGTAAGGTCGGAAGATAATCCTGCCGACTTATTAAGTAGAGGCTTAAGGCCTGGTGAGCTAGTGGGCAGTGGGCTTTGGTTGAATGGCCCAGAGTGGCTATCTCTTCCTAGGGCGCAATAGCCAGCAGATAGGTTCCAACAAGCTAAAATAAGAGATTACAAAGATACACAAGTAGAAAACAAAGATACACAAGTAGAATTGGACGGCATCTTGAATGTATTTAGGTATGTAAAGCGATTCATTGATAAGATGAAAGAATGGTGGGCGACTCGTGATAGGAGCAAAAGACCGTGTAAGAGGCGTAGACCAAGACGCATGAAGGCAAGACCAGACTTGCCAACGGAGCGTGAGAAATTGTGGGCAATGGAAGATTCACAGCAAAAGTACTTCTCCAGAGAGATGGCACTGGTAAAGAACGAGAGCAGACTCGCGGAGCACAGTAAAATAGAATTATTGCATCCGATATTAGATAAAAATGGTATTTTGAGAGCTGGAGGGCGATTGGCTGGAACGGGGCTAGAATATGAGGCAAGACACCAAGCGATTGTCGCTAAAGGTTCCATGTTAGCTTATTTGATAGCTGACTATGGTCATAGACAGATTAAACATGGGGCGGTGCAAGTAATGACTAATTACATCAGGCAGAAATATTGGATTCCACGATTAAGAGATGAGCTCAGAAAATGTCTGCATAAATGATACTATACATGTGTGCGATACAACTACAAGCTTCAACAGGAATTGATGGCGGATTTACCAACTGAGAGGGTGCATGTGGGCAAGCCATTCCTGCATTGTGGGCTAGATTATGCAGGACCATTCGGAGTGCGTGTGAGGGTGCGAGAAGATTATATTGATAGAACAAAATTTTGTTTCGTTGTGTTTGTATGCTTAAAAACTCGAGCTGTACACATTGACTTGGGGCTAGATCTAACGACGCAATCGTTAATTGCATGCTATGGAAGATTTTTAGGAAGACGTGGGCGATGTGCAAAGCTTTTTAGCGATAAAGCGATGACGTTTGTTGGGGCTAGTAAAATGATGAAAAGAGCAGTTGATTACTGAGGGGGCAAGATACATTGGAGCATTTGGCAATGAAAGGAACTGAGTGGCGCTCTATGATTCCAGCTGCACCACATCAAAGTGTGATCCATGAGGCAGCTCTGAAATCCATGAAATTCCATTTTGTGGGCCAGAAAACGCTGGCATAAGACCAGCTAGCAACGCTTTTGGTAGAGATTGAGGCTATATGATACAGCATTTTTGGAACCGATGGCAAGTTGGCTACTTGAACCGTTTGCAAGAACGAAAGATATGGCGCAGGGTGCGAGAGAATCTTAAAGTGGGCAAATGGTTATAATCAAAGCAGAAAACTTTCAACCAGCCCAGTGGGCATTGAGGCGAATAGTCGAGCTGGTCCAAACTAGTTCCATCTGTTGTAGTGCAGACAAAAATAAGCAAACTAAGACGACCTGTACAAGAGGTTTGCGTATTACCCGTGGAAGCAGACATGGCGGAGCAGCAGTGAAGATAAAGTCTTCGGGGCTAGAGAATTACATCATTACATTTGTATTTATTTGTATTTAGTTTGGTTAGAAAACCATAGGTTTTCGCTGGCACTGTTTTGTACAGGGGCATTTGCCATTGCGCGTCTGAATGGTCGCGCAGGGCAATGCGTCTGCCCGAATAAATTTACCGTTCGAAAATACGTTATTGAGTGCAGCTTGTCATGGCTTGCCTCGATTGAGTGAGTTCACATAGAGAAAAGAGTAATGATAGAGTTGAGCGAGTGAGTCAGTTGTTGGCAAGACGCGGTACCGGAAAGAGGTAAAAGTGTGCGAGACTGAGTGTGTAGAATAGAATAATTTAATAAACATCTTTGTGATCTGTAAATATAACTATGTATAGTGTGCTTGGACAGTGTGCGTTATTTACTTAATAAAAAGGGTTTTTTTGGCTTCGGCCTTTAAAGGTACCAGTTTCATTTCGGTCGGCAATTATACACACACGTAAGTATATGTATGTGTGAAACAGGAGTAGAATGATTTTACTGCCTTCTTGCTGTTGACAGCAATTGCGTTGACTGCCTTCTTGCTATGGACGGCAGTATAGCTTGTGCGAAGATAATTTTTGGAAAAAATTACCGTTTTCGATAAAAATTCGTAAAACCCTAAATGTTCACGTTTGACCCCGAATAACTTTTTTACCACACATGATATTAATGGGGACTTTTGATGTTTTCTTTCTGACGGCGAACCTAAGCTCACTACATTTTTTGTTATTTCAAATGTCTTATTTGACCGGAAATCAAAAAATATTATCCCATGAGTTTGGGATTCATATTCCAAATTTTCTTTTGTACAGTCACAGACCAAACAATTTACACTATCACGTGCATTTCGGGCGGTGTCCGGGGTGTCCTGAATACGCGCCTGTTATCATAACTATGCCAAAAAATTTTGAAAAAAAGACGAAATTAAAAAAAAAAATTAGATTTAACCACTTAAAAATCGGAAAAAGTCTATAGACGTTGTAGGAAATCAAATTACGAAAATTTCAAGCATACAGGATATTTTGAAAATTCAGTTTTTGAGATAAGTTAAAATTAAAAGTTGATAGTTTTCACCTTTTTGTTACATTTTAAGCTTCTTGAAGAATGGACCAACCAAAGTCACCTATGATAGCTTATTTCCGAAGGTATAGCACTTGGTCGAAAAAGAATTGAAAATTTGGATGAAGAAAAAAAATTTTTTTGTCGTAATAACTCAATCCAAACCTTAATGTCGATTTTAATTGTTTTTTTATTGGTTAAAAAGGTATTTCATCTCCAAATCAAATGTCATAAGAAGTAATAGCGAAAATATTAACAGATCAGTAATCACACTTATTTCCTTATCTCAAAAACTGAAAATTTAAGATATCTTGAAAACTGTTCTACTTTTAAACCAAATGATTACATATTCGGAATCAGCAGAAAATTCTACATAGGAATCATCTATCTAATGTCGAGAATACGGAAATTTTTGAAAATTTGTCGGGTAAAAATAGAAAATTTTTCATTGAGGACTTTCAATAAAATGTGGCTTATAAAGTTAAATGCACATCACAATGTTCTAGTGCCGTGCTTCAAATTTTCGTAACTAAATTACGCACAACATAGGAGGGCTAACTTTTTTTTCATCCATAGAATTTTTCTGATTTTAAAGTGGGTAAATCAGAAATTTTGTAAAAAATTTCGATTATTTTTTAAATTTTTTTTACTTTTTTTTGGCATAGTGGACAAACTACTGAAGATACTTATAGAGATAAAGGCAAAAAATGTTTATGGGAATTAGTATAATTAGTGAATTAGTGTAATTCAACAGGTCAAATCGGAAAAATGAAAAATAAAAAATTTTGACGTACCTGTCTTGCAAAAATGTTAATTTTCATATTTTCACCGATATCTCGGAAACCAAATCCGCCACAGAAAAATGAAAGTGATATTCGAAATCAGGAGAAAAATTTACTTTAGGGTAGGTCTATTTTATTCTTGGAGACTAAAGTTGATCAAAATTTGTCGAGTAGTATAATAAGTCACGGTACGTACATGCGTGTTTGATTCCAAAATATAATATTCTAGCTTTTATTTGAAGGTTTTTATACCCATATTGTAGGCAACTGTTTTCGATAAAGTTTTTGGCCAACCAAAACTCAGTTATCGATAAATTTATCGAAATATACCAAAGTCCAACTGAAACCTGGGGCCTTCTCCTATCATTTAATACCCTTATTGTAGGCTTTCCTTACTTGTTCTGGTTGAAATCATACCAGTTACAAAAATCCAAACTCATTCGATTCGTTTGTTTCTTTTTTCTCTAATAAAATTCAAAATAAAGGCAAATGATAAATAAAGTGTAAAGCGCTGGTTTCCTCGAAAAGCGGCGCCGCCATGTAACGCTCGCTATATAGCGCCCGCTTCACTCACCGTCATTCTTTCAAACTTACATGCAGTAGCGGTGAATTCAGTCCATTTGAAACTTCAAATTTGCGGTCACTTCTTTTTTTCTTTTCTATATTTTTAAAATATTGGCTTTGAAAACAATTGAAAAGTCTTAATTGTTATATTTAATTGAACTGTCACCGCTATGACAATGACGGTGGGTAAAAAGGGTGACGAAAATTGCCACCGTCATGACGGCCGCTATGCTTGAATGCTTGCCGCTATATTACATTACGGTGAACTTCACCGTCTTCTTAGTTTACACCCAATTACTTTTGCATGGCAGTAATTTTGACAACACAGAAACCCTGTAGCGAAAACAACTAGTTGAAGACTACTTTACAACCAGTTTGTGCACCAGGCCCAACTAATCAGTCTTTTGTCTTTTTTCCATATAAGCAACTGGTATTTTTTGTGTGTCGATGTCCTACGAAATGTCAATTGTCAGATTTCGACCAGAACATACCAATCATCTACTAGTCATGATATACTACAATTACGCTGTGGAACAAATTCAGGATAGCAAAAGTTAGGTCGGGTCTGAAATGCGGGTGAAAGTAGAGGCTAAATTAGAAGACCCGTGTCGCGGCGTTTGTCTATGTTAGTTCGAATTTGTTTTTAATCGACCTTCGAACTTTGCAGTCAAAAGCCGATTTTCAGCATATTGTTGGTATGGTTTTATGGCTATAACGGGTCGACTAATTGATATTTTTTTAATCTGTTAAAGCCAAATTATTGCTAGAGATCTGTGCAATAATTAAAATTAACAAAAAAAATTGATTTAGAAAGTTTGTGTAGGCTTATGAAGCAAAATGTTGAAAACTTTTTTTTCATGCTTTTTGAACTTCTTTTCCACAAAACTAAGTCTTTTTTCTTTCTGATTGATGTATAATATATTTCTCAGTTTCTTCAAAAAATTTCATTTGAAAAGAACACAAGCATAATACAAAATTTGCGTTTTCCAGCTTAATATTAATTTATTTCTAATTTCTTATGTACCAATTTTTTCAGTGTTGCTTTTGAAGATCAACATCACTGCCACGGTGGTCCTTTTTATCACGTTGGCAACCGACTGATTTTGCTTAATGCTTTGTTGGTTTGAGTCTTATGTTCGTTTTTATTAAATGAATTGTTATTGTTTAAAAATAAAATATAACTATATGTATGTATACACATTAGGGTGATTCAAAAAAAAATGTCGACTTGGTCTTACCCCCTAAAAGTTAGGTATTGATAAGAAAAAAAGCCTTGCATAAAATTTGCGCTCTTACTTAACCTTTATGAGTGGCTATTTTTTTTCGCCCTTTCCCATACATTTTGTATGGGGGAAAATGGCATTTTTTTTTACAAAGTGAATTTTCTTTTAATTTTTGAAACTTTTTTCAAAATATTTTTACATACTCTTAAATTTGAAGCTCTGAAGCTTCCAAAATGCTAAGCCATGTGCGATTATCTCAACTATTAAAATAATTACAGCCATTTAAAATTGACTAGATTTTATACGTGTTACTGTGTATGGATGTGCATTAGTACAAAACTCAGTTTTTTTTTAAATGGCTGTAATTATTTTAATAGTTAAGATAATCGCACATGGCTTAGAAACAAACGAATCGAATGAGTTTGGATTTTTGTAACTGGTATGATTTCAACCAGAACAAGTAAGGAAAGCCTACAATAAGGGTATTAAATGATAGGGGAAGGCCCCAGGTTTCAGTTGGACTATGGTATATTTCGATAAATTTATCGATAACTGAGTTTTGGTTGGCCAAAAACTTTATCGAAAACAGTTGCCTACAATATGGGTATAAAAACCTTCAAATAAAAGCTAGAATATTATATTTTGGAATCAAACACGCATGTACGTACCGTGACTTATTATACTACTCGACAAATTTTGATCAACTTTAGTCTCGAAGAATAAAATAGACCTACCCTAAAGTAAAATTTTCTCCTGATTTCGAATATCACTTTCATTTTTCTGTGGCGGATTTGGTTTCCGAGATATCGGTGAAAATATGAAAATTAACATTTTTGCAAGACAGGTACGTCAAAATTTTTTATTTTTCATTTTTCCGATTTGACCTGTTGAATTACACTAATTCACTAATTATACTAATTCCCATAAACATTTTTTGCCTTTATCTCTATAAGTATCTTCAGTAGTTTGTCCACTATGCCAAAAAAGTAAAAAAAAAAATTCAAAAATAAACGAAATTTTTTACAAAATTTCAAATTTACCCTCTTTAAAATCAGTAAAATTCTATGGATGAAAAAAAAAGTTAGCCCTCCTATGTTGTACGTAATTTATTTACGAAAATTTGAAGCACGGCACTACAACATTGTGATGTGCATTTAACTTTATAAGCCACGTTTTATTGAAGGTTAGGTTAGGTTCAAGTGGCTGCCGCAGAGGCACACCTTGGCCAGTATTAAAAGGCCCGTTGTGATACCACCAACACTAGGAAAGTCAGCTCCGGGACCCTGCCATATGGAAAATCCCGGTATTAACGGAATTCTCCACATAGCAGAATCCCGGGACTGACTTTCCTATACCGACACCGTTACTCCTCCTCGAACCATTTAGATGACTTGATGAAGGCCATCAGGTCCTTTATGTCCAGCTCCGTGACCTGGCGTAGCCTGACCAGGAAGGGAACTCCCAAAAAGCGCATTCTCGCGCCACTTAAAGCCGGGCAGTTGCAGATGAGGTTCTCCACCGTTTCCTCCTCCTCATCATCCTTACAACTCCTACAGCATCGTCGGTAGGGCACACCAAGTCTTTCTGCGTGCCTACCAATGAGGCAGTGCCCAGTTAATACGCCTATTAATATGGAGATTTCTCTTCTCCTTAGGGCATAAATTTGTCTTGATCTTTTATGATCCCATTTCGGCCAGGTTTCTTTGGATATCCGGCATCCTGGAGATTGCAGCCATCTTTCGTTGGCTTGGCGGAGTGTGTACTCCTTCAGCATAAGCTTGCATGTGGCAAACGGCATACCTAAGCGCTCTTTATCGCGAAGAACCTGCTTGGTCGTGCCCTGCCTCGCAAGTTCGTCTGCCCTACAATTTCCCTCAATGTCCCTATGCCCCGGGACCCATGTGAGGTTAACGCGATTCTGTTGGGCCATCTCTTGTAGAGATCGACGACAGGTGAGCGTCAGTTCAGAGTTGAACGAGTAAGAGCCAAGGGATTTGATGGCCGCCTGGCTGTCGCTGAATATAAAAATGTCCTGTCTGATAGTGTGTTGGCCTATCCATGATTGCTGAAACTTCAGCCTGGAAGACACTGCAGTGATCAGGTAGTCTGAAGGAGAGCTCAAGGTTCAGATCCTTTGAATAAAACCCTCCCCAAACTCTGCCGTCTAACTTCAAGCCATTAGTATAAATGGAAGTGCCGCCATGAGTGACGGGTTTCCGATCCGTGCTCTCCCATTCTTCCCTGCTGGGAATGTTGATTTTAAAACCGCTATCTCCGACTGTTGTGGTCGCACAGCGATCTGTGCTCAGCGGAAGAAAGCTATAGGATCCCAAAATACAGGCGTGTCCAGTAGTGCTTGCGCCCTAGCCGGACGTTTCCCTTAGACGCAGAGCCGATGCTGCTGCTACTCGGTGCCCTTCCAGATCGAGTGGCAAAATGCCAAGAATGGCCTGGAGTGCTTCATTGGGCGTTGTTCTTAACGCACCGCTTATACAGATCATGCAAGATCTGTGTACTTTACCTAGCAGATTAAGGTTTGTTGCCTTGCTCAGCGCAATACACGCTTTCTTCTGGCGCTGAAGAACATTCTCCTTCCAGGTTAGTTTCCTATCCAGAACTGTGCCCAAGAACTTGGCTTTGTCAGCCAAGTTCAGGTGCACGTCATTCAGTTTTGGTAGTATTAGCGGTGGTATCTTATAGCGGTTGGTAAAGAGAACCAGTTCTACTTTTCCCGGGTTGATGCTCAGTCCGCAGCGCGAGCACCATGAGGAGACCTCTCTCAGTGCTACTTGCATCAAGTCGCACAGGGTTTGTGGGAATTTGCCCCTGTATACTATAGCCCCCCCCCCCCCCCCCCCCAGCTTGTGTCTCGCAGCATCGAGTTGACAGTGAGGTTCCATAGAAGCGGGGAGAGAACACCACCCTGAGGCGTTCCCCTTGTGACATAGCGTGATAAGTCAACCGAGCCCAGTGAAGAAACTATTCGTCTACCCGTTAGCAGTTGATCAATAAGTCCAATAAGAGACCTGCTTATGCCCAGACTTGTTAAAGCGGTGTTTATAGCATCAGGGCTTATGTTGTTGAAGGCTCCTTCAATATCTAAAAAGGCCACAAGACAGTACTCCTTTTCATACAGCGATTTTTCAATAACAGAAACTAGGCTGTGAAGCGCAGTTTCTGTAGATTTCCCTTTGCTGTATGCATGCTGATAGCTACAGATCAGGTTGCTATCAATAGTAGGGGAGAGGTAGTCATTTATTATCCTCTCGAAGGTCTTGAGCACAAAGGATGAGAGACTGATCGGCCTATAGTCCTTGGGCTCGTTATGAGACGCCTTCCCCGCCTTAGGAATAAACACTACCGTGGCACTTCTCCAGGAGCACGGAATGTAGCTAAGAGCCAGGCAGGCTGTACAGAGAAATACCAGCCATTTGGCTGATGTCTCCAGCGTGTTTATGAGTTGTGCGGGAATAATCCCGTCTGGCCCGGCAGCCTTGAACGGTTCGAAGCATTTAACCGTCCACCTAACCTTTTCCTCCGTGATGGGTATGTGTACAGTCAGGTTTGTTGTAGGTGCTAGGGGTTCCTCATGCAAGTTCCCTGGGAAGTGCGTATTCAAGAGCAGCTCTAGGGTTTCCCTCTCCGTGTCCTACATGATTTACGGAGCGAGTCCAGGTCGTAGGACCACCAATGCGGCCTATGTTTACCGCGTGGTTTTGGCACTGGGCAAGCCTGCTCTAGGGCCTTCGAGAGCGCCGTTGTAAAGGTCTTTACCAGATCCTCCAAATCCCCTACTGATGAGGGGACTTGTGGGGGCAGTGCTGGCAAGTCCCTAGATAGTATTTCATTGTGTAGCTGCCAGTCAGTGTTACGTGGGTTGCGTTTCATAACCGGCTGCTCAACAGAAAAGTCTAGAACTAATTCTACGTACCGGTGGTCGGAGAATGAGTGTTCATCGAGAACGCGCTATTTTCTGACCCACTCATAAGCGCCTTCGCTGCAAATAGTGAGATCTATGACCTTCCTACGGGTTTTAGTAATCAACGTAGGTAAGTTACCCACGTTGCAAACTACCAGGTTAGTTGTTAACAAATAATCAAACAACGACTCTCCTCTAGCATTGATATCGGAGCTTCCCCACTGGACGTGATGAGCATTGGCGTCAGTTCCGATAATAAGATGACCCATGGAAAAATTTGCCACCAGGTCTTTTACCTCCCTCTGTGGCGGAGGTTCTTCGGCGTCGTAGGGCATATAGACCGATGCCATCGTCAGTCTGGTACTGTCGACTGTTAAACTGGCAGCTGTAACGTCACCATTGGTATAGTTGGGCAAGAGAAAGGCATTCAGCTCAGACTTAACCAAAATACAGGCTCTAACCCTGCCCCCCTCGCTGGCTTGGATTAGCTTAAAACCCTTAGCCCTTAAACCGCAAATCCTTGAGCTGTTGACCCAGGGTTCTTGGATGAGGACCACATCTATGTCGAGATCCTACTAACTGTGGCAGTATTGGCATTGGTGCGCTCAGGACTAGCTGCTATCACTGTGACGTTGAGGTCTTCCCCGTCCAGCAGGCTGTCTCCCATCTCCGAGCTGTTCACTGCTCCTTCGCCATTTGACGTGGCAGATACCATACTTTCCGAGTCGGACATCTCCGACTCCTCTACCGGCACTGCGATGTCCGAGCCCTTCGGTGCAGCCGAAATAGCAGCGCGCTGTGCATCGCCGCGGTATACGTGGATCACGATCTGACCCATGCCGTAGTGCACTCGTCCATTGCACCGTTTAAGGGGCTCGAGTGCTTCCTTAGTCAAGGTGAAGACCACTTGCCTGTCAGGCCCTACCGCATCCTCGACCAGATTGACACCCCAGTCCTGCGTCGGAAGAGACGGGTTCATGATCCTCAGCATCCTGAGAATTCTCTCAGATTCAGCAGGGATAGCAGGAATCCACGCTCTTGCCCTTGGCCGAGCCGGGATGTCCTTCCAGTCGACAACCTCGATTCTTGCCCCTTGGTAGATCTCACCCAGTCTTGCAGCTGCTGCCTTGTACAGTGCAACAGTTTTTGCATCCTCGCAAGCGAATACCTTGATTCCGCCCTGGTGCCATCAGAACCCATCGGCGTGGCACCCGGAGACTCATCCATAATGTCGAGAAGGGCATTACCGATAGCGTTCCGGACGTACCGCCACTGGTCCCTAGGGATTGCCCAGCTTTCGTTACCTCGGTCAATGACGCCTATGAGGATCCCATCCTTAGTTATTTCAGCAAAGCTGAGTTTACCCACTACGGGGGCGTGTTGCTGCCGCTTCGGGTGAGGTTTTAAATTGTGAGGACCAAAGAAATCCACATTAATTTGGCCCACACAAAACGACCCCACACAACCAGTATGGTGGTCCTATGGGGTCAGTGCTTTTAATTTTACGGGAGATCTCTCATATTATAAAGGCCGGAGAGATTCAGCCGATCACATAGGCTATCCCGAAAGACAGCCGAAAAAGAGAAATAAAAATGGAAGATAACTTTTGGGTTTCACTCCAAGATTCATTCTGATCTTTATTTTCAAATCTTACTCTATTTATACAAATCAAATCACAGAAAGTGATTTGCTTGACTCCTCCTCTTTCTCGACTTCTATGTAGCTGAATTTGAATTCAGCTTGGCAATTTCTTACATTAGCCAATAGAAGTGCTTAGCATGAGGCCAAGCAGAGCTCTAGAATAAACGCTGGCTCAGCTGTAGCATTGACATACTTCTAGCTACGCTATTGGCCGAAGGTGTCAAAATGCATTTTTCAAATGCGTTCATACAAAGAGACATGCATGTGGGTCGTGGCTATTGCACGTTATGTATATATGTTTGTATGAGTACACTACACCCTTACCGCAAAAGAGAAAAATTTATTTCGTTTAATTTAAGAAATGAAATAAATTTTTGTGTGGAGTTATGCAAATACCTTTCAATTGATTATACATACTTACGTCTATAGGTATGGTTTGCTTAATGTAGTTTCTTATATTTATTGTTTACATATGTAAGTTTTTCGCTTATCCTATTTCTTAGTAATTTCTTGGGTGTTATTGGCTTGCATGTAATTTTCTAAAATATTGAATATAATTATGGATATAATTATTTACAGATGTCGGTGGGTTTGTTTTATCTTTCTCTAAGTGTTTCCTTACATGTAATTTCATTTATGTCTATGTAATTTCTAACATATGTCGGCTTGTTTGCCTTAGGTTAACTCTAAGTATTTCTTTAAAATATTATTGTGCAGTTCTTTGAGTCTGCCATTAATGTCTATTACGGAATTTACTCCGTTTCGTTTTACAATTTTGTATGGGCCATGATATGGGCTTTGGCTCTTCTTTTTATTTTCTAGCTTTACATATACTAGGTCTCCTATTTCCAACTCAACCTTGTTTATATTGCAGTCATATTTTGATTTTCGTTTTTCTTTTACAGTTTTAATAATGTTCCTGGCATTGAGTATTGACCTTTGGAGTCTCAGTTTCAATTCATTGGCATAGTCATCAATGTCGTAAATTTTTGTTTGTTTGTTTATGTTATCGCTTGGTAGCGCGGGTAATTTACCGAAAACTAACTCATACGGTGAATACAGTGTATCTACGTGTGGGGTCGTGTTGTAAGCGAAAGTGTAATATGGAACCCATTTATCCCACTCATAATCGTCTGCAAAGGAAAGTAAAAATTCGTTAAGTGTTCTATGGTTTTTCTCAAGTGAGCCCATAGTTTCGTGATGGTATGGTGTAGAAAATATTTGTTTAGTGTTAAGTATGTTGCACACATGTTTCATTAACTCATTCACGAATTCCGAACCCCTATCCGATTTCAATGTTTTTATGAAACCGTACTTGAGAATTAATTGTTCAACCAAAGTGGTTGCAATTGTTTTTGCGTCTTTTGACTCAATGGGGTGTGCTATGACGAATTTGGATAGATCACATTGCATTGTCAATATGTATCTGTAACCGTTTGATATGCGAAGCGGACCGACTGTGTCAATCGCGATGGTATCAAATGTAGATGCCGGGGTGTCTGTCACCACAAGCGGCTCTTTTGTGTGTCTAACAATTTTGTTTTGAGCGCATTTTCTACAACTGTTTACAAATTCTTTGACCATTTGTCTCATATTTTTCCAAATGTATCTTTGTTTTAGTTTTAAAATAGTTTTTCGAATTCCTAGGTGGCCTGCGATATTTGAGCAGTGAAATTCGTCTATCAGTTGGTATTTTGTTATCATGCTGTTTATTTCCCTTGGAGCTTTGTATATTAGTATTTGTATCGGCGCGCGTTTATTCATTTCTAACTCATTGTATTTCTTCTTGAATACATTTATGTCAATATTTTTATATATATAATCTTTTTCACAAAGGGCTAGCTCCTTTATATGTGAATTCCTTAGCAAACTATGTAGTTTCTCCAACATTGAATCTAGATTCAAAGGGTCATCGCTACTAGTTATGTGCACTTCATTATCAATTAATTCAATTGTGGTACCACTTTCTTTTCCAATATTAAATTTCAATTTCTTCATCTTCTTTACGTCATTAAAAGATGTGCATTCCCAGATGTGGAGTTGATCAGGCTTCTTATGAGATATGCTGTCCTTAATGCGTTTACCGGTTTCCTTATTTTCATTTATCTTTATTTCTTTCTCTTTCATTTCTTTTAAATTCGCGGCCTTGCTCCTTGTTACTACATTGATTTTATTATCTCCTTTTTCATTTTTATTAGTGGGAATCATTGATTTAAGTATGTCACTATCTAATTTAATTCGTGATAGTGCATCAGCATTTGTGTTAATTTTACCTTGTTTGTATACGATTTCGAAATCGTATTCTGATAGATCTATTCTAATCCTCGTCATTTTCGATGACGGGTTTCTATGTGAAAATAGCGATACTAGGGGTCTGTGGTCGGTTACGACAATAAATTTTCGACCATACAGATATGTCCTGAAATAGTTTATTCCGCATTATTTAACCTAAACTCATTCAAAATTTATTTATTTTCTGGTTCCTTTATATATTACTTCGCTTAGAAATTTCACATTCCATGGTATTATATTCCTTTTTTATGTGTTTTACAAGTTGTATGCTCTAGCTTACTTTATATTTAGTAGTTCGTTTTTATTATTAGTTATAGTTTTTCTATTTCTAGCGTGTTGATTGTGTTTACACTAACTCTAGCTTTCCATTGGGGCTTCTTTGAGTTGTCTAAAAGCAAAACATCGCAACTACTGTGGATCTTCGACTGATATGTCAGTGACAACTGGATGTTGGTATTAGCTCTATGTTCTGGTTTCCATTCCGTGGTGATTACATCCAAGATCATGGATTGATATTCTGGAAGAGGTTTTGCATGATATTTTAATGAGTGTTGAATTTGACGAGATTGCCATGACCCTGGAAAATAGCTTGGCTGGATTGTCAAGATCCTGGGAGGATTAGTTTCGAAAGATTGATATACACTGGGGATTGATCTGTTAGGATCATAATGTTCCCGGAAGGGTCAGTGGTTTGGCAGTTTCGCCATGATTCTGGGGGATTCAATGATCTGGCAGGATCGCCATGTGGTGGTCCTATGGGGTCAGTGCTTTTAATTTTACGGGAGATCTCTCATATTATAAAGGCCGGAGAGATTCAGCCGATCACATAGGCTATCCCGAAAGACAGCCGAAAAAGAGAAATAAAAATGGAAGATAACTTTTGGGTTTCACTCCAAGATTCATTCTGATCTTTATTTTCAAATCTTACTCTATTTATACAAATCAAATCACAGAAAGTGATTTGCTTGACTCCTCCTCTTTCTCGACTTCTATGTAGCTGAATTTGAATTCAGC
The DNA here is from genome assembly GCA_964058755.1 of Campiglossa producta. Lineage (NCBI taxonomy): Eukaryota > Metazoa > Arthropoda > Insecta > Diptera > Tephritidae > Campiglossa > Campiglossa producta. The sequence continues at coordinate 45,216,610 of CAXKVI010000004.1, forward strand.
TTGGCAATTTCTTACATTAGCCAATAGAAGTGCTTAGCATGAGGCCAAGCAGAGCTCTAGAATAAACGCTGGCTCAGCTGTAGCATTGACATACTTCTAGCTACGCTATTGGCCGAAGGTGTCAAAATGCATTTTTCAAATGCGTTCATACAAACAGACATGCATGTGGGTCGTGGCTATTGCACCTTATGTATATATGTTTGTATGAGTACACCTGTATGAGTATCCTGGCAGGATCGCCATATGGTGGTCCTATGGGGTCAGTGCTTTGAAAGCTTCTTTAAAAAATCCACGTCCGATCTCTGGCGTTTGAAGGGATTTCCATTAACCTTCTTTGGCGCGTAATCGCTTTGGAAGTTCGGTAAGATAGCTTCAGCCATCTCCACCGTCTTTCTAGCATTCGGCGATAGCGTCTCTTGTGAAACACCCTCATATTTCTTCAGGATCCTCGCGGCCGCTCTTTTGTCCAAGTACTCAGAGCGACTGGGAGATGTCTTTTGGTGTAAATTTCGACCCGTAGTTGCCATCGCGGTCGTTCCCTTATTTGGATCTCTGAGGCCAGGTCGTGAAACCACTGCCACAGACGTTAAAGACTTGGTTTCGGTACCGGCACTTACTAGGACTTTAGCATCAGCCGTTGTTGGCTTCACTGTGTTTGTACCGGTACTTACTTTGGGGATTGCCCCCTTGTTATCCAGAGCTAATCGACCCGTAGTTGCCATCGCTGTCGATCTCTCGGCTGATAAAGAAATGGAGTTTGTCCTCCGACGTTGCGTTCTCGCTTGCTCCAGCATTTTCCTCCTCTGCTGTGCAGTATACATTGTTGTATCTTTAGTTTTAGAGTTTTTGTTATTATTTATCATCTTGTTCGTACGACCCCTCGCCGGGCAAGGCCAGTTTAGGGTCAAGGGAAGAGTAAGGGGAATGTGTCGTCCGCCGCGGCAGATCCCCATACCGCGGTAAGGCCATAGTTACTCTCCGAGGCGGCCCGGTATCAGAGAGGCTCCGTTCGATTACAGCCACGATTTGCCTCCCGGCTGCAAACGTCCAATGGGCACGTGGTCGTATAACACCCTGGATTGGGAGGGGGAAGATCTTAGTCGTCGCGCCAGCGAGGCTTGGCTTCTCTCGTGATGTAGTACCGGTGGCGCTATGATCACAAGGGCAGCGTAGCCCTGTGGCTATCGACTTAAGCCCTCGTACCGCGGCAAGGTGTCCACCCTTTACGAGGGACGTTTTATTGAAAGTCCTCAATCAAAAATTTTCAATTTTTACTTAAAAAAATGCTATTTTTCCCCACTCAAAATATTTGGTCCTTTTTTTTGAAATTTTTGGTCCTTTTTTATTTTTGGCGTGGCAACCGTGATCACTGCTCTCTTGGCCATCGTCATCATCATCAGAAAGGTTGATAAATTCGTCCAACTGATAATTCATCTTTGTCTTTTCTTCGTCTTCCTCTTCTTCAAAGGTGCTTTTATACCACCAACAAATTTCAGCGAGTATTGCATCTGGAGATTTCTTTCCTCTGTACCTGAATCGAAAATAGTTTTCAATCGTTAACATGGTTAAATTGTGCACTCTGACAAAGATATTAGAAAAATCGAGTTACCTTATTTCAAATGGAAGCGCAGTTTGGTGATAAAGTTCGCCTTGCTCATCAGATTCTGTTGGCAACTGTTGAGCGCGTTTATCAAGATGCTGATGCAAGAGATGAATTTTGTACGACATATTAACCCCATCGAAAGCTGCCAACATGTTTGCAAACAGATTCCCTGTAGTTGTCTTTGTGTTCTTTACCCAAAAGTCCTTTAATGACTGCTTTCAATGCGAGCCATGCATTTAATTTTCGGTCTGTCAGAACTTGGTGAAAATCTTGACGACTCATTAGTTTCCGTATGTCGGGACCATTTACAACTCCTCCTGAATTTTGGCGTTACTTAGTCTTGGGAAAATGTGTTTTAAGCGGTTGAATACTGCTGGTCTTTTTGCAATACATTTCAAAATTTTTTTAGCAATGCCAAGTTTAATGTGGAGCAACGGCAACAAAATTTTCATTTCAGGAACAAGGCTTTCGTGTAGCCTATTGTCTTTAGGCCATTTCCGTCCAATGCGACTATTCCAGTTATGCTGTTTGTATTGGATTCGTCCTCTAATGCCTTGTCCGAATCGTGAATCCCAATCGCACAAAAAACAAGGATATTTGGACGGCCAGATGCTGTTAAACCTATAATCAATGAAACTATTTTCAGGTCGCAGCGCGTAGGCCAGATCGTTATCCACGTATATCGTGGTGATGCTCAGCGCGCTGCCTTCTCGGCTGCTCCGGGGGAACCGGAAAACGAATTACCAGAAGAGGAAGCGGAGGATTCCGATGCCGAAAGCATGTTATCCGCCACGTCCCTTGCCGATAGTGCTGTGAACAACTCGGAGATGGAGGACAGCCTACAGGACGAGGAAGTCCTCGACGTCACGGTGGTAGCAGCCAACGCTGAGCGATTAACATCTAACGCTACAGGCAGCAGGACTCCTGCAACGCCATATCGGGCAGTTAATCGGAACAACTCGTCGTTGATAGGCAACCTCCGGGATGGGGCAAACCTCGACGACATGGGGACGGCAGGGAAGTCTGTGCGCTCCCATGTTGGTGGTGCTTCAGATTAATCTGCACAAATCTAAAGTGGCTTCGGCTGCTTCAAGTAGTCGTCTTTCTAAAGGCGACGTGGATGTGGTCCTCATCCAAGAACCCTGGGTCAATAGCTCGAGAATCTGCGGATTGGGGACTAAGGGCTTCAAGCTCATTCCAGCCAGCGAGGAGAGCAAAGTCCGAACGTGTATTTTGGTCAAGTCTGAGTTGAACTCCTTTCTCCTACCTAACTACACCAATGGTGATATTACCGCTATCAGTCTAACGGTCGACAGCACCCGCCTGATGGTGGCGTCGGTCTATATGCCCTACGACGCCGAAGAACCTCCACCCCAAACGGAGGTGAAAGACCTGGTGTCAAATTTCTGCACGGGTAATCTTATTATTGGAGCGGACGCTAATGCTCACCATGTTCAATGGGGGAGCTCCGATATCAATGCCAGGGGCGAGTCTCTGTTTAATTACATAGCCCTACAAAAAAAAAAGTGTCCGGGTTGGGGGATCAGACCACCATTTCCCACTGTGTTACCTATTAACAACCAACCTGGTAATTTGCAACGTGGGTAATGAGCCTACTTTTATCACTAAGACCCGCAGGGAGGTCATAGACCTCACTATCCTTAGAGAAGGCGCTTATGAGTGGGTCAGAAAATGGCGGGTTCTTGAAGAACATTCATTCTCCGACCACCGTTACATAGAAATGGTTTTAGACTTTATTGTAGAACAACCAATTATGAAGCGCAATCCACGTAACACTAATTGGCAGTTACACAATGAAATATTAGACAGAGACCTGCCAGTACTGCCCTCACAAGCCCCCTCATCAGTAGAGGAGCTGGAGGATCTTGTTACTACATTTACATCGGCGCTCTCAAATGATCTAGGACAGGCTTGTCCAGTGCCAAAACCACGCGGTAAACACAGGTCACATTGGTGGTCCTACGATTTGGACTCGTTCCGCAAATCATCCAAAACGATTTAACATGAGCCTCGGCTCTGAGCCACATTGGCACGAATATAAAGCTAATACCGCTATCAGTCTAACGGTCGACAGCACCCGCCTGACGGTGGCGTCGGTCTATATGCCCTACGACACCGAAGAACCCCCACCACAAACGGAGGTGAAAGACCTGGTGTCAAATTTCTGCACGGGTAATCTTATTATTGGAGCGGACGCTAATGCTCACCATGTCCAATGGGGGAGTTCCGATATCAATGCCAGGGGCGAGTCTCTGTTTGATTACCTCTTAACAACCAACCTGGTATTTTGCAACTAATGCTGAAGGAGCACACACTCCGTCAAGCCAACGAAAGATGGCTGCAATCCCCAGGGTGTGGGATATCGAAACAAACTTGACCAAAATGGGATCTCAAAAGGTCTAGACGCATTTATGCCCTAACTAGGAGGGAAATCTGCATATTGATAGGGGTATTAACCGGTCACTGCATTGGTAGGCATGCAGAAAGGCTAAGTGTGCCCTACCGACGATGCTGCAGGAGTTGCAAAGATGATGAGGAGGAGGAAACAGTGGAACACCTCATCTGCAACTGTCCGGCTTTAAGCGGCGCGAGAACGCGCTTTTTGGGAGTTCCGTTCCTGGATAGCCTAAGCCAGATCGCGGCTTCCTCATCCAAAGCTTTTTAAGAATTTCTTGGTTAATATTTTTACCAGAAAGTGAAACGAGAGATCGATAAAATTCTGAGAGCTTGCGTTCTCCTATCTCAGAATCAGATAACACTTTATCTAATTTTGCATTCTCGCTTAAAGAATGTCTCTCAATCAAAATTTTTTTTTAACAAGGAAAACTTATTATCAATAGGGGGATTCTGTATATAGTCTAATATTGTAATAATGACTTCTTGTGGAAGTGCAGTTATGACATGTTCATATTTCGTGGTTTCTTGGATAATATTTTTCTTACTGAATTGCATTTCCGCATGGATAACCATGCCACAGCACAATTTGTCCAAAACTGAGGAAGTTTAACCGAAGTTGCACAAATCTCACTATTATTTTGATTCGCATATGGATTTACAATTTCGTCTTGAAAACCAGTACCTTGTAAATCGATAAGTGAATCATTTACTTGTGTTGGTGTAGATGTTAGGGCTCTTGATAATCGACCAATCGACTAGTCGAATAATCGATTTCGACTAGTCGTTTCAAAAAATATTCGATTATCACTAATCGACTAGTCGAATAGTTGCTTTTGACTAGTCGATTAGCTGGTCTGAAGACCCGGGTAATAAGGCGGCAAATTTCTACTCTAATTCGCATGCAGGTTTAAGTGGTATCTGCCATTTTCGCCAATTTATTTGCTTCATTTCTTTGAAATTGAAAAAAATGTAACAGGAGCACAGATCATTTGTGTAGGTAGATATACAAAAAGGAAATTTTGAAAAATGTATGTATGTTTGTAGCAATATTTGTAAGTATGTAGATAAAAAAAGTTTGAAAAAGAAATGTAAAAGTACATTAAATCACACCTAATTTTCTAAAGAACTCAAAAATTACAAACCTTACATAGAGCGTTTTGATGTATTACCAAAAATATACGGGAACATTAGAGTGCCAAAAAAAAGTTGAACACTTTCGGAATGATTAAGCTTGGGAATTTATTTATTTTTTGTAGCGAAATTGCTTCTGCCGGCAAATGAAAGATATCCAAACAAAACAAATTTGACATGTGAGAAATTATAAGCACCTGCCACTCTAGTAGCTTGGTTTCTGTTTGAAAACTTAAGATTTGTAACAAACTTTTCAAATTGTTATTTGTTTCATGCACTGCTAAGCGCTCTCCAATGCTGCTGTTACGTCAGGCCGAGTTAAAATACAGGAGATGATTGAAACACGAGCTTTTAATCCAATTTAAGATTGTATAGTTTTCCCTTTAAAAGCTGATGTGGTTTTTAATATAAAAGTCACTGGAAATTATTTGGAACGCATAATAATAAAAAACATGCTCGTAAAATTTCTGGAATTAGCGCTTTTCGAAATTGGTGATTCAACAAATATTTTATAAATTTTAAGGAAACGTTTAAGCACACGCTAATAAGTTGTCTTTAATTTTTGACAAGTATCAGGAGCACAGAATTTCAATGTAAGCAATTATATACAAAAAAAATTCAATAAACTGGTATGTACAGATGGGGGTTGGTGGGGCAGCTGCCCCCACTGTTAATTTGCTTTTCGAAAATATCGTTGTGTATAAGAAAAGAACTGGAAGCTAGTAGAATGCGTGTTTTTGAAGTTATTAACATTAATATTATTATCAATATTATTATTATTATTATTATAAGGCCTTATTACTCCGCGACCATTAGTACGATCTATTGTGTGACCTATCAGCTTATTGCTGTATGCGGAGGCTCTTTATAAATTTGAGCACCTCCTCAGATTTTTTATTCCATATCACGTACGGATTGAGAGTGACACCACCTAGGTAGCAAAATCTCTTTCTTGCTAACGCAATACATTCGCAGAGTATGTGAACCGGCGTTTCATCGTCCAGTTCGCGAAACCGACAAATTGTTGTATCTGACAGATTTAATTTACTCATGTGCTAACGTAGACTACAATGTCCCGTGTAATACCCAGTGAGGGTTCTTAGATCCACCCTTCTTAGATTTATGAGGCTGGCCCATGCTCTTTGCGATGGTTCTATAAAAAGTTTGCCTGTTGCTTATGGTCTCCTTTACGTGGGCCTTGGTGAGCCCAAAGAAGGGTTCCGGACCATAAAATGCTGTTAAAGCACCTTGTTTTGCAAGCTGGTCCGCTTTTTCGTTGCCGTCATGTCCTTCATGCCCTGGGACCCAACCTAACAACACTTTGTTTTTGGCCCCCAGATCATTAAGGACTGTGACGCACTCATAAACAAGCTACGAAGCTATTGTGTACGACTACAAGGCACGTAGGGCGGCCTGACTGTCCGACACAATGTAAATTCGCTTAGAGGATAGTCCTCTTCGGAGGCATTCCCTGCCACAGATTTCTATTGCATGGATTTCCGCTTGGAAAATAGTGGGGTAGCTACCCGTTGGTATCGATTTTTTGTAGTTTGGTCCATAAAATCAATATTACTGCAGTATTGCAGTCAAGTTAGTTTACTGATGCTCTGATGCTGATACTTAAGAGATAATGGGGTCTATCCGCTAGTCCGGCGAAGCTCCCGGCAGGAATGAAGGTAATATAGTCGATAAAGATAACGTCGAATTTATCGAAACATACCGCCAAATTCCCTTAAAATCGTTTGAATTCTCTCAAGATCTATTACATTTTCTCCCGCCGGGAACTGCGTCGGAATAGCTGATAGACCCCAATATACAACAGTAATTGCATACTTCATTTTCATGTAGCGAATGATGAGCTTGTGATGAGCAACAGATTGTCAAGATTTTATTAAACACACCCCATATTTTTTTATACGGGACGCTACTGAAATAATATTTTCAAATTTTTGACAAGCGGCCATGTTTTTTTTCAATCGTACAATATTTGTGTCAGAATTGCATACTTACATAAAGAAATTCTGTCTCCAAACCCTGTAGGAAATTCATATAACTCCAAGTCAACTATTAGTTCACCATTTTCATCCTAGCTGTTCATAGTACCATTGGTATAAATTAATAAAAAGAGCAATTGCTTTTTCGAAACCTTTTCTCAAATACCAAATATCTACAGATTTCTATACCTACAAGTACTACATCAAAACGCTCTATGTAAGTTTGTAATTTTTGAGTTCTTTGGGAAATTAGGTGTATTTTAATGTACTTTTACTTTTTTTTTGCCCCACGTATCAATCTTTCAATTATCTTCTTTCAAACGGCGACGTAGAATAAGAGAAAGATACATTCATTAAGCACTTAAACCTGAAAGAATAATATTGACATAGAACGTTTTGCAGTATGAAAAAAAAATTTCAAACTTTTTTTATCCACATACATACAAATATTGCTATAAACATACATTCATTTTTCAAAAATTCATTTTTGTATATCTACCTACACAAATGTTCTGTGCTCCTGTTACATTTTTTTTAAATTTCAAAGAAATGAAGCAAATAAATTGGCGAAAATGGCAGATACCACTTTTAAACCTGCATGCGAATTACAGTAGAAATTTCCCGCCTTATTACCCGGGTAAAACCGGGTAAAAACTGGGAACCGGATGTATTCGTTAGTTTTCGATGTAATCGTTAGTATTCGATTAGTGACAGCTAGTCGACTAGCTGAAATCGAATATCTGCTATTCGATTTTCAAACAGCACAAAAGTTGGTAATCGACTACCCGACTAATCGACTAGTCGAGTAATCGATTAGAATCAAGAGCCCTAGTCGATGTGTGTGTGTTTCGTGGTGGAGAGTGAATCATAATTGAAAGTATATGAATTTGAATGGAATGTAAGATTAGGTTAGGTTAGGTTCAAGTGGCTGCCGCAGAGGCACACTTAGGCCAGTTTTGAAAGGCCCGTTGTGATACCACCAACACAAGGAAAGTCAGTCCCGGGACCCAGCCATATGGAAAATCCCTGAGTTGTTGGGATTTTCCACATAGCAGAATCCCGGGACTGACACTCCTAATCCGACACCGTTACTCCTCCTCGAACCACTTAGATGACTTTATGAAGCCCATCAAGTCCTTTATGTCCAGTTCCGCGATCTGGCTTAGACTATCCAGGAACGGAACTCCCAAAAAGCGCATTCTCGCGCCGCTTAAAGCCGGACAGTTGCAGATGAGGTGATCCACTGTTTCCTCCTCCTCATCATCTTTGCAACTCCTGCAGCATCGTCGGTAGGGCACACCTAGCCTTTCTGCATGCCTACCAATGAGGCAGTGACCGGTTAATACCCCTATCAATATGCAGATTTCCCTCCTAGTTAGGGCATAAATGCGTCTAGACCTTTTAAGATCCCATTTTGGCCAGGTTTGTTTCGATATGCGACACCCTGGGGATTGCAGCCATCTTTCGTTGGCTTGACGGAGTGTGTGCTCCTTCAGCATTAGTTTGCATGTGGCAAACGGCATACCTAAGCGCTCTTTATCCTGAAGAACCTGCTTGGTCGTGCCCTGCCTGGCAAGCTCGTCTGCCTTACAGTTTCCCTCAATGTCCCTATGTCCCGGGACCCATATGAGGTTTACGCGGTTCTGTTGGGCCATCTCCTGAAGAGATCGACGACAGCTGAGCGTCAGTTCAGAGTTGAACGTGTATGAGCCAAGGGATTTGATGGCCGCTTGGCTATCGCTGAAAATAGCGATATCTTCTCCGATAACACGTTTGCTTAACCAGGCCGCGGCGTCCAGGATTGCCGAGACTTCCGCCTGGAAGACGCTACAATGATCAGGTAGTCTGAAGGAGAGCTCAAGGTCCAAATCCCTTGAATAAACGCCTCCTCCAACTCTGCCGTCCAACTTCGAGCCGTCGGTGTATATGGAAGTGCCACCATTTGTTTCGGGACACCAATCCGTCCTCTCCCAGTCTTCTCTGCTGGGAATGTTTATTTTGAAACAGCTATCCCCGACTGTAGTAGTCGCACAACGATCTGTGCTTAGAGGGAGAAAGCTGTAAGATTCCAGAATAATGGAGTGTCCAATAGTACCCGCAGCCCAACTGGAGGTTTCTCTTAGGCGCAGAGCTGATGCCGCCGCTGACCGAAACCCTTCCAGATCAAGTGGCAAAATGCCCAGAATGACCTGGAGGGCTTCGTTGGGTGTTGTCCTTAGCGCACCGCTTATACAGATCATATTGGATCTATGGACTTTCCGCAACAGATTCAGGTATGTTGCCTTGCTCAGCGCAGGCCACCATACGACGACTCCATAAAGCATGATTGGGCGAATGATGGCCGTGTAGATCCAACTGCATACTCTAGGGCTGAGCCCCCATTTTTTGCCAATGGCTCTTTTGCAGGTGTAAAGAGCGATGCAAGCTTTCTTCTGGCGCTGAAGAACATTCTCCTTCCAATTCAATTTCCTGTCCAGAACTATGCCTAGAAACTTGGCCTTATCCGACAAGCCCAGGCGCGTGCCATCTAGTTCTGGTAGGCTTAGTGGCGGTATTTTGTACCGGTTGGTGAAGAGGACAAGTTCCACCTTCCCTGGGTTGATACTAAGTCCGCAGCGAGAGGACCACGTCGAAACTTCTCGCAGTGCTACTTGCATCAGGTCACACAGAGTTTGTGGGAACTTGCCTCTGAATGCAATAGCTAAATCGTCTGCGTATGCCACTATCTTCCCGCCCCCCCAGCTTGTGTCACGTAGCAACGAGTTGACTGTGAGGTTCCATAAAAGCGGGGAAAGAACACCACCCTGGGGTGTTCCCCTTGTGACATAGCGTGATAACTCAACCGTACCAAGTGAAGAAGCTATTTTCCTTCCCATTAAAAGTTGGTCAATTAAACCAGTTAGAGGTCTATCTACTCCCAGATTAGTTAGAGCGGAGTTGATAGCCTCCGGGCTTATATTGTTGAAAGCCCCCTCAATGTCTAGGAGGGCCACGAGACAGTAGTCCTTTTCACACAGCGATTTCTCAATGACAGACACTAGAGCGGTTTCTGTTGATTTACCCTTGGTGTATGCATGCTGATAGCTAGAGATAAGGTTGCTATCAATAGTCGTTAAGAGGTAGTCGCTTAATATCCTCTCAAAGGTTTTTAGTACAAAGGACGAGAGACTGATCGGTCTGTAGTCTTTTGGCTCGTAGTGGGATGCCTTCCCAGCCTTAGGGATAAACACTACCGTGGCGCTTCTCCAGGAGCCCGGAATGTGGTTGAGAGCCAGGCAGGCTGTGAAGAGAAATACCAGCCATTTAGCTGATGTCTCCAACGTGTTTATAAGCTGCGCGGGGATAATCCCGTCCGGCCCGGCAGCCTTATACGGTTCAAAGCTCTTAACTGCCCACCTTACTCTTTCCTCAGTGATGGGTATATTTACTGCCAGGTTTGTTGCAGGTGCTAGTGGTGCATCATGCAGATTCCCCGGAAAATGTGTATTCAAGAGCAGCTCAAGGGTTTCCTCTTCCGTGCTGGTCCAGGATCCGTCAGGCTTTCGCAAATAGCTGATGGTTGTTTGACTTTTCGAGAGGACTCGTCTAAGTCTCGCTGTGTCGTCGACCTTTTCGACGCCAGTGCAGAAATTTCTCCACGAGGTTCTCTTCGCCTGTCTCAGAGCTTTTTTGTAGGCCCTTAGTTTAGCTTTATATTCGTGCCAATGAGGCTCAGAGCCGAAGCTCTTGGCCTTGTTAAATTGTTTCCGGCATGCTATTCGGAGCGAGTCCAAATCGTAGGACCACCAATGTGGCCTGTGTTTACCGCGTGGTTTTGGCACTGGACAAGCCTGTCCTAGAGCATTTGAGAGCGCCGATGTAAATGTAGTAACAAGATCCTCCAGCTCCTCTACTGATGAGGGGGCTTGTGATGGCAGTACTGGGAGGTCTCTGTCTAATATTTCATTGTGTAACTGCCAATCAGTGTTACGTGGATTGCGTTTCATGATTGGTTGTTCTACAATAAAGTCTAAAACCATTTCTATGTAACGGTGGTCGGAGAAAGAATGTTCTTCCAGAACCCGCCATTTTCTGACCCACTCATAAGCGCCTTCACTACACAGAGTGAGGTCTATGACCTCCCTGCGGGTCTTAGTGATAAAAGTAGGCTCATTACCCACGTTGCAAATCACCAGGTTGGTTGTTAAGAGGTAATCAAACAGAGACTCGCCCCTGGCATTGATGTCGGAGCTCCCCCATTGGACATGGTGAGCATTAGCGTCCGCTCCAATAATAAGATTACCCGTGCAGAAATTTGACACCAGGTCTTTCACCTCCATTTGTGGTGGGGGTTCTTCGGCGTCGTAGGGCATATAGACCGACGCCACCGTCAGGCGGGTGCTGTCGACCGTTAGACTGATAGCGGTAATATCACCATTGGTGTAGTTAGGTAGGAGAAAGGAGTTCAACTCAGACTTGACCAAAATACACGTTCTGACTTTGCTCTCCTCGCTGGCTCGAATGAGCTTGAAGCCCTTAGTCCCCAATCCGCAGATTCTCGAGCTATTGACCCAGGGTTCTTGGATGAGGACCACATCCACGTCGCCTTTAGAAAGACGACTACTTAAAGCAGCCGAAGCTACTTTAGATTTGTGCAGATTAATCTGAAGCACCACCAACATGAGAGCGCACAGACTTCCCTGCCGTCCCCATATCGTCGAGGTTTGCCCCATCCCGGAGGTTGCCTATCAACGACGAGTTGTTCCGATTAACTGCCCGATATGGCGTTGCAGGAGTCTTGCTGTCTGCAGCGTTAGATGTTAATCGCTCAGCGTTGGCTGCTACCACCGTGACGTAGAGGGCTTCCTCGTCCTGTAGGCTGTCCTCCATCTCCGAGTTGTTCACAGCACTATCGCCAAGGGACGTGGCGGATAACATGCTTTCCGCATCGGAATCCTCCGCTTCCTCTTCTGGTAATTCGTTTTCCGGTTCCCCCGGAGCAGCCGAGAAGGCAGCGCGCTGAGCATCACCACGATATACGTGGATAACGATCTGGCCTACGCTGTAGTGTACTAGGCCATTGCACCTTTTGAGGGGCTCGATTGACTCTTTATTCATGGTGAACACCACCTGTCTGTCGGGCCCTACCGCATCCCCGACCAGATTGACACTCCAGTCATGCGTTGGCAGGGACGGATTCATTAGCCGTAGCATCCCGAGAATTCTCTCGGGTTCGTCAGGGATGGCCGGAATCCACGCCCTTGCCCTTGGACGAGCTGGAATGTCCTTCCAGTCGACGACCTCTATCTTTGCGCCCTTGTAGACTTCACCCAGCTTAGCAGCTGCTGCCTTGTACAGTGCTACGGTTTTTGCATCCTCGCATGCGAGTAATTTAATCTGACCCTGGTGCCAACCCGCATCCGTTATTCGCGCCGAACTACCCGGAAACTCTGGAGCAACATTGAGAAGAATGTTGCCGAGTTCATTTCGCACGTAACGCCACCGGTCCTTAGGGATGGCCAGGCGGTCATTGCCTCGGTCCAGGACGCCTATAAGGATCCTGTCCTTGGTTACCTCAGCAAAGCTTAGTTTGCCCGCTCCAGGGGTATTCTGATGCCGCTTGGGAGGGGGATTCAACTCCAGGTCCGATCTCTGGCGCTTGAAAGGGTTAACTTTTAACCTCTTTGGCATGTAAGAATTTTGGAAATCCGGTATCACAGCTTTCGCTAGCTCTACCGATTTACTGGAATTCGGCGACAGCGATTCCTGCGGTACTCCTTCATACCTCTTCAGGATCTTTGCAGCCAATCTTTTCTCGTGGTATGTGAAGCGGCGGGGAGATGTCTCCTGGGAGTGCGGACCCGTAGTTGCCATCGCGGTCGCTCTCCTTGCCGAAATCTCAGTTGCAGCTTCCTTCTCCTTCGAAACTCCGAGGCCAGGTCGTGAGACCGCTGCCACAGACGTAAAGATACTGGTTTTCATATCAGCGGTTGATGGGAGTTTAGCATCTGCCGTTGTCCGCTTAGTTGCGTTGGCGACCGCACTGGTGCTAGCTCCCATCAAGTCAATCTTAGTCGATAGAGGGTTGGTTGACCGACTCGTAGTTGCCATCGCTGTCGATCCCCCCCTTGATTGTGGAACGGAGGTTGTCCTCCGGCGTTGTTGTTGCTTTCTCGCCTGTTCCTCCATAGCTCTCCTTTGCTGAGGAGTGAAATTTGGCGTTGTTTGTTTTTTAGGTTTATCGTTTTTATTTGGATAATTTGAGTTCATCTTGTTCGTACGACCCATCGCCGGACACGGCCAGCTTAGGGTCAAGGGAAGAGTAGGGGAAAATGTGTCGTCCGCCGCGGCAGAGCCCCGTACCGCGGTAAGGCCATGCTTACTCTCTGAGGCGACCCGATATCAGAGAGGCTCCGTTCAAATACAGCCATGATTTGCCTCCCGGCTGCAAACGTCCAATGGGCACGGTTTCGCATAACACCCTGGATTGGGAGGGGGAAGATCTTTGTCGTCGCGCCAGAGAGCCGTACGGAGCTATGATCACAAGGGCAGCGTAGCCCTGTGGCTATCGACTTAAGCCCTCGTACCGCGGCAAGGTATCCACCCTTCACGAGGGGAATGTAAGATTAAAAGGAATAGATCTCCGGAAGAGTTTACAAATAATTATTTTAAATGAATATATTAGAAGCTTATATATAGTAAATATATTACAAAATAATTTTTCGATACAGCTCACCAGCTGCTTTAATAGATAGTAGTTTTGTTGTTGATATTGTTGATATATTTAGGGTAATAGCATTTGCAAATTATGTTCATTTCAAGACTTAAAGATAGGTATTTGCAAGGACGTCTTGTTAATGTTGATAAATTTAAGGTAATAGCATTCACCAACTATGTACGTATGTTCACTTGAAGACTTGAAGATAGATACATATTTACAAAGGACGTTTCAAATTATTTTAAATTGCTGCTGGACTTGTAATTGACAACTTCAAATGATTGATACAGTAAAAAGATTCTGTCTAAGCTGAAGTTAAATGGTGGGCGGAGAGTAGTTTATTATTATATGTATTTAGTTATTGGCTAAGGAGTATGAGCTATGGCACAGTGGTTGACATACCCAACTCACACTCCGGCGGTCAGGGTTCGAATCCCGCCGCCGCCGGTATTTTTTAATTATTAATTTATTTTTATTTTTTTTTAATTCTTAATTATAAGTGGACTGTAAGTTTAATTTATTTAATTTTATTGTTGTTACTAAATGAGGGTGAGCGTTAGCACTAATGAGTTTGCAGTTAGCAGCAAAAGCTGAATAACACTCAGCACTAGGCTCTGAGACAGGCATCTGGATGACTGCTCACTTTACCCACATTTTATTTATTTAGGGACTGGTCCCTTCCAAAAGTATGCATAGGAGTCTAGCACAGTGCTAAAACCACGATTTGTTGAAGCGGCTATAAGCTATGTATTCCGAAAATTCCATAAACTATCTGCGAATTACATTGGTATGTAATGCAGAAGATATGAAATGAACGAAATAATCATAGCTTATGCCGCGTAAACATACTCCCCGCTCTAGACGGCTTAGTCGTCTAGTAAAGATCCATAGGTGCTGGTTTGATGCGGCTCGAAGGACCATGTCTAAGCTGAAGTTAAATGTTCTGGACGGAGAGTAGTTTATTATTATATGTTTTTAGTTATTGGCGAAGGAGTATGAGCTGTGGCACAGTGGTTGACGTACCCAACTCACACTCCGGCGGTCAGGATACGAATCCCGCCGCCGCCGGTATTTTTTAATTATTAATTTTTTTTATTTTTTTTTTATTTTTAATTATAAGTGGACTGTAAATTCCATTTATTTAATTTTATTGTTGTTACTAAATGAGGGTGAGCGTTAGCACTAACGAGTTTGCAGTTAGTAGCAAAAGCTGAATAACACTCAGCACTAGACTCTGAGACAGGCATCTGGATGACTGCTCATTTTACCCACACTTTATTTATTTAGGGACTGGTCCCTTCCAAAAGTATGCATAGGAGTCTAGAACAGTGCTAAAACCAGGATTTGTTGAAGCGGCTATAAGCTATGTATTCCGAAAATTCCATAAACTTTCTGCGAATAACATTGGTATGTAATGCAGAAGATATGAAATGAACGAAATAATCATAGCTTATGCCGCTTAAACATACTCCCCGCCCTAGACGGCTTAGTCGTCTAGTAAAGGTGCTGGTTCGATCCGGCTCGAAGGACCATGTCTAAGCTGAAGTTAAATGGTGGGCGGAGAGTAGTTTATTATTATATGTATTTAGTTATTGGTTAAGGAGTATGAGCTGTGGCACAGTGGTTGACGTACCCAACTCACACTCCGGCGGTCAGGATACGAATCCCGCCGCCGCCGGTATTTTTTAATTATTAATTTTTTTTATTTTTTTTTTTAATTTTTAATTATAAGTGGACTGTAAATTCCATTTATTTAATTTTATTGTTGTTACTAAATGAGGGTGAGCGTTAGCACTAACGAGTTTGCAGTTAGCAGCAAAAGCTGTATAACACTCAGCACTAGGCTCTGAGACAGGCATCTGGATGACTGCTCACTTTACCCACATTTTATATATTTAGGGACTGGTCCCTTCCAAAAGTATACATAGGAGGCTAGCACAGTGCTAAAATATATAAGCTATGTATTCCGAAAATTCCATAAACTATCTGCGAATTACATTGGTATGTAATGCAGAAGATATGAAATGAACGAAATAATCATTGCTTATGCCGCGTAAACAGATGCTGCTTGATGGTATTTAGCATATACGATTTAAATAATGGTTTAAAATATGTATGTATTATTTCCTTTATATTCTTCCAAACTCCTGGCAAGGTCGGCAATGAAGCCTATGTGGCCAACGATTTATTCAATTTTTAATTAATATTAATGAAGCCTATGAGTCCAACGATTTATTCAATTTTTAATAAATATTTATATATATTTTTAAAATGTATTTTAGAACATATAAAGTTGAATCAAGAACTCTAATTGAAAATTTTTTAAGTTAATAATTTTCAATGATGAAAATTGAAAAATTAAATCGATACAATCTATCACAAAATGCAAAGTGAAATTATACAAAGTTAAATAAATAACAATTAGTATTAATATAATAAATTAAAGGAAAGCAACCCTACACTAACTTCGCGTTTCTCGTGAAATAGCTGTCAAAATCCATACAAAATTTCTTGTCGTGAAATAGCCGTGAAATTTTGCTTGTACTTCACGGCAAAGTAGTACTAACTGATAATATTGCGCAATATGACATTAGCAACATTTTTCACGACTTTTTAATTGCCCTGTCATGTAAAACAGTGCGAAAAGTGCCATTTGTTAAAATTTACCCAATACAATAACAGAAGAGAGATAAGTAACCAAATAATTAATGGAATAAAAGAATGAAAACTGCTAGCAACATTTCACGACAAGCCAATTGCATGTTGCTGGCGAAATTCTACGTCTTTGATGTTAGTATTGGCTATTTCACGACAAGAAATTTTGTATGGATTTCGACAGCTGTTTCACGTGAAACGCGAAGTTAGTACCTAGCTTCAAGCACAGGAAAATATACATATTCTCAAACGTTTGGTAAATAACACTAGTTTACAGCCAAGAAATTTATACATACGGGTGAATTGGCACTGACATGTTTTTACAAATTTTTGTATGGATAGGCGATACCTCGTTCGAAAGGAAATTAAAATACGCTTTCAACGACGTATAATATGTAGGGGTGGACCAAACCATCGCTGAACAATAGCTGGCCAAAAAATTTTGATTTTGAAAATGTTTTTTTTTTTAAACCTTTGAAACTTTGGTGGACTTTTGACCGTTTGGGAATAATTTTTCCTAAATTATTCTATGTTTTTATTATTAGTGAACAAGATGGAAAAGTAACAACAATTACAAGCTACCATGATTACGTAAGTAATCACGAACTTTTTATTTTTTCTAAAATTAGTGTGCATAATAACAAACACTTAAAGCATAATATTACCAAGAGAAAACTGTATTTTTGGCGATTTTTTTTGTAATTTTCAACATCCCTACTTTTAATAGAATTTTAACAGGTTGATGTCTGTATATTGCAGATATTAAAAAAGACCCTTAGTGTTAATCATTACTAAGCCAATAGAGTCCAAATCAACCGTGAGTGTGAGGAGCTTGAGATGCTGGCTGACAGGAATGATGCCCGAAAATTCTATGAAAAGATCCGGCGGATGACGGAAGGTTTTAAGATCGGGGCAAGTTCCTGTAAGGACAATAATAGCGACCTGGTAACCGATGTACAGAGTGTACTTAAATTATGGAGGGAGCACTTCTCCTCACTGCTAAACTGCGAGGGAGACGTGGATCCCGATACCCCAATCCCTGACGAAATGTCGTCCCACCACCTGACTATAATGAAGTGAGGATAGCTATATCCAGGCTCAAGAACAACAAATCGTCTGAAAAGGCGGACTACCCGCCGAGCTGTTCAAACACGGAGGCGAATAGCTGGTAAAAAGCATGCATAAGCTCTTATGCAGAATATGGTCAGATAAGTGTATGCCTCCGGATTGGAATTTAAGTGTGCTCTGCCCAATCCCCAAGAAAGGCGATCCCACTAACCGCTCCAACTACCGCGGAATCAGTCTTCTTAATAGGCAATTGAGAAGTAAAGTCCACTCTCGAATAACAAAGATCACGCTCTATAAGTCTCTCATCATACCTGTCCTGGTGTCTGGCTCAGATTCATGGACAATGTCAAGAGAAGATGAGATGGCCCTTTGAGTATTTGAGAGAAAAGTTCTCCGGAAGATTTATGGTTTTCCTGTGATGCCAACGGCGTGTATCGAAGGAAATTTAACTACGAGCTGTACGAGCTTTACGCAGACTTGACCATAGTCCAGCGAATTAAAGTCCAAATGCTCCGCTGGCTGGGTCATGTTATGCGAATGGTCAAAGAAGCTCCAGCACAGAAGGTTTGCCTATCGTCACCTGAATTCGGCAGCAGAGGAAGGGGAAAACAGGTGGAGGATGACTTGAACTCCCTTGGGGTTTCTAATTGGCGTCAGTTATCGCTAAAAAGGAATGACTGGCGTGCTTTGATAGGCAACGACCAAAATCGCTTAGGCGGTTAAGCGCCAATAAATGATGATGATGATACCAGTAATGATATACTAGAATTATTCTGACGTGTACATAAATTTTTAACTTTTTTGGCAGAATTTTCAGAAATTTTTGAGTATGCAGTTTTGTAGCCCATTAAATTTTACTCTGAATGTGCAAGTTAGAACTCGCTAAACATTTTACTTGATTTTTTAGAATTTTTTTTGACAAGGGTGTTGAGTGTTTTCTTCCATACAAGTCACAAACTAAATTTACTTTTGTATGGAGGAAAACACTCAACACCCTTGAAAGAAAAATTCTGATAATTCAGGGAAAATTTGTAGGGAGTTCTAACTTGCACATTCTTAGAGTATAATTGTATGGGCTACAAAACTGCATACTCAAAAAATTTTTCCATAAAAGTTAAACATTTTTTGTATATACGCACTTAAAAAAAAAAAATTCTGACGTGTACATGAAACTCGCCAATATACGTGTATTTTTATTTTCTGTCCACTTTCCGAAAAAGTCTATTTGGTTCATAGGACAGCATGTGTGTAGAGCAGTGTAATGATTATGTGTTGGTTTTAATCTTTCTACTCAACCATAATTACTACCTATTATTTTTTATCATGTTGCTCAACCATATTTATTATTTTCAATTTTTTTAATTTTTTATCATGTGTAATCATTTTCTTTGATTTTTATTTTTTCGCTCAGGAATAATAACTATGTTGTTTTTGCGGTCGGTTTCAATTTTCTTAAATAGGAGATCGTAGGATAGTTTGACCTAATGGTTTTTGTTGCAAATAAAGTTTTTATTTCAACATCATGCCCAACGTTTCGCTAGATAATAATTAAACTCAGATTTTTATTATTTAACTCATAATGATTACCGTCTCTGCTAATTTCTTTTACGCCAATTGATTATATGACAAATAACTCAATTTACCTTTTTAATTACTTTAGATTGAATAAACTCGCCGGCGTTTTATTGCTGGGAACCTCAGGAATTATTCCACCAAAAGCAGTTGAACATATGGAAACCGCCTGTGAAATAAGTGAGAACAAAACAGTATACCCAATTGCATACCGGACTCATACACACAGCCTTGGAAAGGTTGTATCAGGATATAAAGTAAGAGGCGATGAGCGTGGGGTACATCACTGGACTCTTTTGGGGAAAAGGGATCCCTTAACACCTCAAATGTTTTACCCAATTGAAAATAGCGATCCCATCCAGAGAGGAGATTTTCTTGCAGCTAGATGCACAATGGTTAGTCATCGCACCAGAGTTACGCAAATTGGGTAATTAATTAAGCTTAAATTTATCAGCCTTATTTCTTTGTAAGCATCTACCAAGAGAACGCTGGGTAGGTAATGAAAATACATGGGAGGCAACAAAAACAAGTTACCAAGTTTATAGCATATATGTAATACTTCTATATTGCTAGTAACGATGAATGCAGTACGTCAAACATTACAGTATAGATATACCTACTTTTCATTTAGAGCTACTTCACTTATGTCAAATGCGTTTATCATGGGTACATAGACAAAAAAAAAGATTAAAAAATGATATTTAGCAGAGCAAAAATATACATGTTTAATGTGTTGAGTGATGTCACACTTTACATCCATATTGAATCAATCCATATTTAATAATCAGCGCTCACAACTCTATAAAGAAATGATAAGTTTATATCTTGTTACTCGTTTATATTTTAAGGCAAAGAAAACAACGACGAAAAACAATATGTGAGAAAAAAATTTACGAAGTTGATATTATTTCATAATCAGTAAGTCATAATTACCTAATTTGAGCTTTGATCTACTTTATTTTATTTTATTTTCTTTTGTAAATACTCTGAGCTATTGACTGCTAACAATGTATAAATAATAAATTCTTTTACTAAATTTATCCGACTTTCATTACCTAATCCAATAAACTGTTTTTTATAACTACCCTGCAACTTGTTCAAAAAGGGTAGAACGACCCCTGGTTTGCATAGCCCCTTACTACTATTTTTCGAAACGCTGCTACAAATTTATAAATGTGTGTTCACATATATTCACACATACTATCAAAAAAAAAAAAAATAACAGGGCAGCGCAGAAATGTCACTGGCACTCAAACACTTTTGACACAAAATTAGCACATTGCAAAGATAGCTTACTAGCAATATAGAAGTATTAAATATACAGTTTATACCCGCAACTTGTGTAGCATTGCAAAGTAAAAAAATAGTGCAAGTGTAAAATGCATATAACATTTTGTATTGCTCTCTTGCATTGTCCAGATAACAAATTTTCTAAAATTTGACACACCAAAACTGTAAAAATGCATTTAAAAATAGTAGGTTAATTTAAAGTGACATACATTATTTTGCATAGAAGCGTCGAAAGTGATTCGTACCGGCACTATAAGATCATAGGGAAGGTGTAAAACTGATAATATAAAAATATAAAAGAAAAAGTTAAGGAGACAGATGACAGAAATAAATTTAAAAAATATTACTTTAGCGTTTTTTTGCTCTCCTGACAAATTCTGATTTTATAACTTAGAACGTTATTCGCGATGATGCTTCAAATATTCATTCCTCCAATGAGATTACGCCACGAAAAATATGCTACGAATTGCTGCTTAACCACAGCAGGAATTTCATTTCTCACATACAACAATAACAGCAATTTTTAACAAACAAGTAAGGTATTCATAAGGGTTCGATTCCTCCTAATAACCTTATTTGGTAGGTTAGGTTAGGTTCAAGTGGCTGCCGCAGAGGCACACTTAGGCCAGTTTTGAAAGGCCCGTTGTGATACCACCAACACTAGGAAAGTCAGTCCCGGTACCTGGCCATATGGAAAATCCCTGAGTAGTTGGGATGTTCCACATAGCAGAATCCCGGGCTGACACTCCTAAACTGACACCTTTACTCCTCCTCGAACCACTTAGATGACTTTATGAAGGCCATCAAGTCCTTTATGTCCAGTTCCGCGATCTGGCTTAGGCTATCCAGGAAGGGAACTCCCAAAAAGCGCGTTCTCGCGCCGCTTAAAGCCGGGCAGTTGCAGATGAGGTGCTTCACAGTTTCCTCTTCCTCATCATCTTTGCAGCTCCTTCGGCATCGTTGGTAGAGCACACCTAGCCTTTCTGCGTGTCTACCAATAAGGCAGTGCCCAGTTAGAACACCTATTAATATGGAGATTTCTGTCCTTCTTAGGGCGTGAATGCCTCTAGATCTTTTATGATCCCATTTTGGACAGGTTTGTTTGGATGTCCGGCACCCTGGGGATTGTTGCCACATTTCGGTGGCTTGACGGAGTGTGTACTCCTTCAGCATTAGCTTGCATGTGGCAAACGGCATACCTAAGCGCTCTTTATCCCGAAGAACCTGCGTGGTCGTACCCTGCCTGGCAAGTTCGTCTGCCTTACAGTTTCTCTCAATGTCCCTGTGTCAAGGGACCCATGTGAGGTTCACGCGGTTCTGTTGGGACATCTCTTGAAGAGATTGACGACAGCTGAGCGTCAGTTCAGAGTTGAACGAATAAGAGCCAAGAGCTTTGATGGCAGCCTGGCTGTCGCTGAAAGTAACGATGTCCTCGCCGATAGCGCGTTTACTTGTCCAAATCGCTGCATCCAAGATTGCTGAGCCTGGAAGACGCTGCAGTGATCAGGTAGTCTGAAGGAGAGCTTAAGTTCCAGATCCCTTGAATAAACCCCTCCTCCAACTCTGCTGTCTAGCTTCAGCGATCTATCCTCTCCCACTCTTCCCTGCTAGAAATGTTCGTTTTGAAACAGCTGTCTCCGACTGTGCTCAGAGGGATAAAACTGTAAGATCCTGCCAGACGTTTTCTCTAGGCGCAGAGTCGCTGCCGCTGCTGCCTGGTACACTTCCAGATCGAGTGGCAGAATGCCTAGAACGGCTTGGAGAGCTTCGTTGGGCGTTGTTCTTAGCGCGCCGCTTATACAGATCATGCCAGATCTATAGACTTTACCTAACAGGTTCAGGTTTGTGGCCTTGCTCATCGCAGGCCACCACACCACGCCTCCATATAGCATGATAGGTCGGATAATTGCAGTGTAAATCCATCTGCATATTTTGGGGCTGAGACCCCACTTTTTGACAATGGCTCTTTTGCATGTGTAAAGTGCAACACACGCCTTCCTCTGGAGAATCTTCTCCTTCCAGTTTAACTTCCTGTCCAGAAAAAAAAATAAAAAATTCAAATTTCGACACACCCTAATAGTGTGTCCCGAAATAGTTTTTTTAAGTTAAACAGAACCTTTTATTTCTATATATTTATTATTTCAACTCTTCCTTATTTAGTTTACTGTTAAATTTTTGCGTAACTTCTACTTTACGAAACCAGAACAACATTTTTAAACCACATAATTTTGAATAGCCTATTACCATTGGGAAATTTTAGACATGTGTATTTTTGTATCGTTTTTGTGCTGATACAAGTTTTACTACACGCCCTCACGATAAGTTTCCAAAACAGAAAATAAATGTATCTCTAATACTTTTGCTTTGGCTCAATTTCAACTTTTACTGGTTTTTATATAAAAATAAGCACAAAATTTACTTACAAAAAACGGTTGACTTCAGGTGAAATGCAATTTTCCCAAAATTCGGAACTAAAAAAATCGACTTTTGGCCGCAGAACATAGTCATTTAAACCATAGTGGAATGTATGGAAACCATTAACTGAAGCAATTGTCAATTCTATTTTAATAAGCGATAGATCTCGCGAAAACTGACATTACCTTAGTCATGTGTCTTATCAACATTTTAAGCATCAACCCTGCAGCGAAACCTCAAACCAGTCTGAAAAATACTAGTATACAACTACAATTTTCTGGCAGAACTCATAATAATCGGGAAATATCCATTTCATACTAGTATACATCTAGAATTTTCTGGCTGAATTCATACTAGTCAGGAAATATCCATTTCATATTAGTATACAACTAGAATTTTCTGGCTGAACCCATACTAGTCAGGAAATATCCATTCCATACTAGTATACAACTAAATTTTTCTGGATGAAATCATACCATTTAAAAAATACAAAATTCGTTCGCTTCGTTTGCTTCTTTTTTCTCTTATGGGACATTCCACCCAAAAGAGGAAAAGTACCAAATTTTTAAAATGCCATAAACTCCCACTGCTCTGACAGAACTTTACAATAAAGGTTTTTTTATTATCATGGGTTAGGGGTAACTAGTTGCATAGCTAAATTTTTAGGCAACTGCATCGATAATAATGAAAAAACTTAAAAATTGTATCACGAAAAAACAGGAAAATGTCCCAGGAGTCACACACTTAACCTTTGTAAAAAGTTTCTAAAAGCTAATACTGATCTTATTTTTAAAGAATATGGTACTATGTAGTATCTACTTTCGATCATATACAAATTGTAGTTCAAAGTTGAACTGTAAAGCTAAAATTCGTTTTCGTGCTCACAAAGGTGCAACAGATGGATTTTTCGGTTTCCCAGGAGTCACACTCATTTACTGAGTAGTTATAAAGCTATTTGTTGTTATTTCGCCAATTCTTTTAATGCATTTATTGTATTGGATATTTATCCATGTCGATAAATATATTTCATAGCAATTGAAATCCCAATTTCAGTCTATTAAGTCAAAGTTGACTAAGCTCTCGAGTCAAATGTCCCAGGAGTCACGATGTAATGTCCCTTATAATTCACAGATGCTTTCACTGCTTTCTTAAGAATAATCATGAAAATAAAAGAAAATGAAAAAAAGGGTGTCATGAAAATTCTGGTTGAAATCATACTAGTCCAGGTTCAATGCTTTTTGGACTAGTATGGGACCAGTATATTTCATACTAGTCCTTTTTGGACTAGTTGGAGAACTAGTTTATTTGATGGAAATCATACTAGTCCAGATTTAACTAGTATGGAACTGGTATTTTACAACTAGTATAATTCTAGAATATCATGACTACACGGAGGGAAATCTATAGATCGAACATCCATAATTATTGATATCACATTAAATAAAAATTGATATTTCTGTCCCATCAATGAATATGGATGTTTCATCAATGCTTTTTTCATAAATCACTATTGAAATGGTATCCATATAAACTATTGATAAATTCTAAATAGTTTAAAAAAACAAAATTTTATATAATTTAACAACTGGTTTCAGTGAGACTCGAACAATGCTCTACTGGCACGTTAGCCCAGTATTCTACCATTCGGCTACGGCATATTATACAATTTTTAGAAAAATGTTCAATCATAAGAAATTCAAAAAATTTTGAATTTGAAAAAAAACCGCTCCAACAAGTTGGAATATTGTTAGAAATTCCATAGTAAAAATTGCTCATTCTGAATGAATATTGCATCAAACTCGGCGCTATCAATACACTGAGAGAAATGCATTGAATGTTGTGACAATATCGCTATTGTTAGCGACGAGTTTGATGCAATATTCATTCAAAATGAGCGAGTTATCAAATATTATTTGCTCCCAATAAAAAGTAAAATGACATGTCAACCATTTCGAAATTATGTACTACTAGCAGACCCGGCAGACGTTGTCTTGCCAAAAATTAGTCTACCTGCATTCTTATCCCCACATCCCTTTCCCTATCCCTAGCCCTATCCCTATCTCTATCTCTATCTCTATCTCTATCTCTATCTCTATCTCTATCTCTATCTCTATCTCTATCTCTATCTCTATCTCTATCTCTATCTCTATCTCTATCTCTATCTCTATCTCTATCTCTATCTCTATCTCTATCTCTATCTCTATCTCTATCTCTATCTCTATCTCTATCTCTATCTCTATCTCTATCTCTATCTCTATCTCTATCTCTATCTCTATCTCTATCTCTATCTCTATCTCTATCTCTATCTCTATCTCTATCTCTATCCCTATCCCTATCCCTATCCCTATCCCTATCCCTATCCCTATCCCTATCCCTATCCCTATCCCTATCTCTATCCCTATCCCTATCCCTATCCCTATCCCTATCCCTATCCCTATCCCTATCTCCATCCCTATCCATATCCCTATCAAGCACTCGTCCACACCTTTCATCTGACACCCATATGGTAGGAAACCCGTCTAGGGCCACACCCGGTCCATATTTTTGGCAATACCTCGAAAACGGGGTCCCATATGGGACTAATAACTACACCATGTTAAAGCACTCGTCCACACCTTTCATTTGACACCCATATTGTAGGAAACCCGTCTAGGTCCATATTTTTGGGAATACCTCGAAAACGGGGTCTCATATGGGACTAATAACTACACCATGTTAAAGCACTCGCCAACACCTTTCATTTGATACCCATATTGTATGAACACGTTATAAGGTTACCCTGGTCCATATTTTGCGGGATATCTCCAAAACCTTCCCGGATTTTTATACTTTTTTTGGCCATAAACCATGTCGGGCTCAATCAAAAACTATGTGCAAAATTTCGTTTAATTCGGTTCAGCCGTTCTTGAGTTATTGCGTCTGCAAGGAAAATAGGCTCCACTTTTAAATATTAGATGGGAGGTACCACGCCCCCTTATTGGATAACCCCCGGTTTTATAGGTGAGAGTGGTGCTGTTATCCTGTAGCTCTGTACCAATTTTCATGTTCCTACCTTAAACACTTTTGAAGATATTCAACTTGAAAAATTCAGTTTGTATGGGAGGTGCCACGCCCCCTTAATATTTTGTTCTGATTTTAAGACATGACCTGCGCGTGGTAATAACAAACAAATTCCCCAAAGGAAGTATTTCATTTGGTTCAGCCGTTTTCGAGTTTTAGCGTTACAATTATACACCATTTCATTTTTATATATATAGATTTTCTATATTTATGGATAGAATGCTAATATATTTGAACGGCACGTCAATATATATGGTCGTGATATGAATTTCTATTGTCGGTATATCCATATCCATATTTACTGCATAGTAATAATGGTAGAGACAGCGCATTAATATATATTGGCGAAATGTAAATTTTTCTGGGACGCATAATCATAATAGTTCAACAATTTTTACTATGGATTTTCTAACAATATTACAACTTGTTGGAGCGGTTTTTTTTTTAAATTAAAAATTTTTTGAATTTCTTATGATTGAACATTTTTCTAAAAATTGTATAATATGCCGTAGCCGAATGCTAGAATACTGGGCTAACGTGCCAGACGAGCATGGTTCGAGTCTCACTGATACCAGATGTCAAATTATATAAAATTTTGTTTTTTTAAACTATTTAGAATTTATCAATAGTTTATATGGATACCATTTCAATAGTGATTTATCAAAAAAGTATTGATGCAACATCCACATTCATTGATGGGACAGAATTATCAATTTGTATTTAATGTGATATCAATAATTATGGATGTTCCATCCATAGATTTCCCTCCGTGTAGTGATATTGTCACAACATTCAATGCATTTCTCTCAGTGTAGTAGATGGCTGGTATGTTCTGGTCGAAATCTGACAATTGACATTTCGAACGACATCAACACGTAAAAAATACCAGTTGCTTATATGGAAAAAAGACAAAACAATGAATAGTTGGGCCGGTGCACCAACAGCTATTAAGAAAGTGAACTACTTGAGATATAAATGTTCAATGCAATACAATGAATTTTAAGTTGCTTACAATATCATTTGAGGAGCTTCAAACCAAAACGCAATAAATGTACACTAATTCAGTATATATTTATTGCGTTTTGGTTTGAAGCTCCTCGTTTAATCTGTTTCGATTGTGAATTTTAGGCCAAGAATGGTGAATCTTGTTTTCTTCAAATTTCATTATTGCTGTTGGTTTTATATTAGGGGTCTTCTCTCTAAATTTTTTCATAAAAAACACACAAAATATGAACACATTAGTATCAAAGTTGAAAAAATTCGTATAAAAACATTTTCCAGTAAGAACAAAAAACACGTACATATTTTTATGTTGCATGAAAAAAAAATTTTTGTAATTTTGAACATAGTGTGTTAATTTCTTGTTTCAGTTACATATTAATTGAATATTAAGTCATACGATGTACGTTTTATTTAAAAAAAAAATTAGCCGAGAATTTAAGCTTTTTGTTGTAATGTCAAGCACACGGGTTTTAAGAACTCATTTTCACCGCACAAATTTTGGCGAATTCAAATGAGACAGTTCGACACTGTTTACACTGGCAAATTTGCATTTCATATTCATATTCATATTTATTCATTAATGTTGTTGGTTGTGCACAAGACTTGAGCCTTTTAAGCACATGTTGTTTTATACAATATTAATTTGGAAAATTTAAGTTATTTAATTTACATATAAGTAAGAATTTTGTGAGCTATAGACCGGAATAATAATTACTATTGAAACTTTCATGTTGAATTATTTTATTTTTGTTATTGAAGAAAACTTCAATAACAAAAATAGAACTAAACTGGTTTTTGTTTTAGTGGTCTTGAATTTTTACATATAAAGCGGGCTACTCACCTGCCAAGAAATGTCAAACACCGTATAAAAAACGCTCAAGAAATGGTCAAGAACTGTTTTAACACGTCAAATTTTCTTGAGGCAATACTCAACTCAAAAATTATTGGAAACAGAATGTTTCTTCGCTAGTAGGCAATGGGCAAAGAACACCAACAAAGAAATTGATTGAAAACTCTAGTTAAGCCAGCATACAAACAAACACGGTACAGCCTAGTGGTTAGACTGCAGTCACTAGAAGTTGAAGCAACCGAGTTCAAAGCCCGCTCGGAAGCAAAACACTTCTAGTAAAATCATTACAAATTAGTCCGTAGATCGCTTTCGCCAGCGTGAATTAGTACTATAACTATAGCGTGTAATGTTGTTTGTAGCTTTTCTTTGAGTTTTCTTCAATAACAAAAAAAGAATAATTCAACATGAAAGTTTCAATAGTAATTATTATTCCGGTCTATAGCTCACAAAATTCTTACTTATATGTAAAAATGCAAGACCACTAAAACTAAAACCATTTATTTAATTTATTTAAAAAAAAGGATAATATAATCGTATTAACAATTAACAATTTTAGAAAACTAAACTTACTTAAATTTATATAGTTAGGAACTGTAAAATGGAAATAAGTAGTTGAGAAAGGTGAAAAGAGATACAAAGTTCATAAATTAAAGTATTTTCAAATAGTTCAGAACCTCAAATTTCTTAATAGTTTTTAGAAATGCTGGCCGAGCGTTCCACACCTTTACTACACTGACAAAAAACATTCTGGATGATGCAAGATATGTGTGTCTAGGTACAATAAGGTTACAGGTTCTTAATTACTGCGCAAAAGTTATTTTATTATAAAGATATCCCGCATTTTTAATATGGATCAACTTGTGCAAAAGTAAAAGATTACGATAGTGTGAAGTCGGCAATAAATGATAATACCAACCGCGTGTTTAATGTACAACCCATTTATTTAATGGGAAAAGTATAAGTGTGTGTAGTGATCACCAGGATCTATCGATATCTCTATATCGCCGTGCCATACGAAAACTAACACCAAAAATTTTGTGTCTGAAGAAAACTAACACTTTTATTTTGTGTCTGACGAAAACTAACACTTTCAATTTGTGTCTGACGAAAACTAACACTTTTATTTTGTGTCTGACGAAAAGTAACACTTTCAGGTTTTCTCTGAAGAAAATGTACTAGCCAAAAGTGTTAGTTTTCGTCAGACAGAAAATAAAAGTGTTAGTTTTCGTCAGACACAAATTAAAAGTGTTATTTTTCGTCAGACACAAAATAAAAGTGTTAGTCTTCTTACAGAATTTGAAAAGTGTTAGTTTTCGTAAAAAATTTTAAAAGTGTTAGTTTTCGTATGGCACGTCGATATATTGATATGCTGTTTAGAGATGATATTATTATATGAATATAAAGCTAAGTTCACGTATGTGTATTCTATGTTACATCCTCCTTTCTTATAAATGAAAATAAAGTTAGTAACATGTAGTAAAAATAGAATTTTGAACAATGTTATGAATTCATTAATACACATTAGTTACAAGTTTAGTCTGGATGGTGGTTTCACAATCCTTCCCGATCTTGTGGTTTTTTGTAACGGTGGTGCTATTACGGTCTGATTGCTATGTCCTTCGTTACTTTCCTGCTGGCCATTTTCTCCTTCTTGGGAAATGTGTGGATTTACTTCTAAAGATGAACGATTATCTGTTGTTTGAGGTACTATTACTTTTTCTGTCTCTGGTAGTGTTGCGCTAGTTTTATGGACTTGAGATGTATTCCTTCTGAATGTTCGACCATCGTCCAATTGGACTAGGACTGATCTTGGGTTGTTTTCATGATGTTTTATTATGTTGCCACCGGACCAGTTTCTATGGGACATTTTCATGCGCACGTGATCACCAGGTTGAAAGTTTTCGGCTTTCACTGTATTTTTGTTAGCATATTGTGCTTGCTGTTCCCTTAACGTCTTAAGTCGATGTGATATACCTTTCATTATTTTCGGTTCAAGGTTTTGGATAGATATAGGTATTTGTGATCGTGTGATTCGGCTGTATAACCTTTGATTGGGAGAGCCCAATGTCGAATCCCTAGGGGTATTATTCCAGTTAAGTAGTGCTAGCCGGTAATCCGTGTTGTCAAGACTACATTTTCGTAGAATGTTTTTTACTAATTGTACGGCTCGTTCTGCTAATCCATTTCCTTGTGAGTGCAGAGGACTGGATGTACGATGACTGAAGCACCAGGTGTTTTCAAAATTTTTAAATTCTTTGTTATTATATGATGTGTCATTGTCAGTTTCGAAAATTTCGGGTACGCCGTGTACGTAGAACCAATTTTTAAGGTGGTGTATTATTTCTTGTGATGTTTGGTTTTTTAGTTTTTTCGCATCTGTGTAGTTCGAGTAACTGTCTGTTATCACTATGTATGGCTCATTTTGAAAAAACAGTATATCCGATGCGACTATTTGCCAAGGAAGGGTAGGTATTTCCCTAG
This sequence comes from Campiglossa producta, assembly GCA_964058755.1. NCBI lineage: Eukaryota > Metazoa > Arthropoda > Insecta > Diptera > Tephritidae > Campiglossa > Campiglossa producta. The sequence goes on from CAXKVI010000004.1 coordinate 45,246,846, forward strand.
ACAGGACTTCTTCTTTATCTTTTGCCCTTTGTGTTTTTTCGCAGATTGGGCAACATTTCACCATTTCTAGGATGTCACTGTATTGTCCTTTCCAGTAAAGTCCTTGTCTTGCTCTTTTGGGCAACTTTGTATACCTAAGTGCCCTGTGTGTATAGCCTTAAGCATTTTTGAAATTAATTTTTTTGGTATTATGACCTTTTCACCTTTAAATACCATGCCATTATAATAAACTATTTCGTCCCGGAAGTTATGATAATGTTTTATTTCTATCGGAAGTTTGTTACTTTCATTCGGGAAACCTGCTAAGACGAATTTGATTAGCAGCTGTAAATCTTCGTCTTCCGCCGTTGCTTCAATAAGCTCTTCGATTGCATTCTTAGACATTGACATGACGATCATGACTTCCAATGTTTCATTTTCAACTGATTCTGTTAAATTGTTACGACAATCACGGCTAAGAGTGTCCGCTATCGGGATTTCATTACCTTTTTTGTATATTACTTTCGGGTTGTATTGCATCACGTCAAAGATAATTCTGCGCAGCCTAGCTGGCGCTGCCTCTATGCTTTTTTTAAATATCGATTCTAATGGCTTATGATCGGACTCGACAGTTAATTCTTTATTGCTGATATATTCATGGAACTTTTGACACGCAAATTTTATAGCAAGTGCCTCCTTCTCGATTTGAGGATAATTTTGTTCTGTTTTGGTCAAGGCCTTTGTAGCGTATGCCACCGGGTGACCATCTTGCATGAGGACTGCTCCCAAGCTTTTAGAACTTGCGTCCGTCGAAATAAGCACTGGCGCATTGACGTCATACAACTTTAATACTGGGGCTTGTGTCAACAACTCTTTTATATTATCAAATGCTTGTACCTGTTCATGTTCCCATATAAACACAGACTCTTTCTTTAATAGTTGCCTTAGGGGCTCTGTCAGTTTTGACATATTGGGAATGAATTTATTCAAATACGTTACCATACCTAGTAGTCGTTGAAGTTCCGTTTTATTTGTTGGTTTTTAAGAAGTTCGATACGATCAGGGTTTGCTTCTAGCCCCTTGTATGAGACGATATGTCCGAGGAATTTTAATTTTTTTAGTTTCAGTCCAGATTGGCGAAGGATACTAACGACTTGTTGTGTGATAGTTCTTAATTTTTCTAAGCTTTCAGCGTGGATAAGGATATCGTCCATTGCGACTTCTACGTTACTTACATTTTTGAGTAGTTCGGACATTATTTCTTGAAATACTTC
>CAXKVI010000004.1:45248298-45299118 GCA_964058755.1 Campiglossa producta
ATGTGTTGGTTTTAATCTTTCTACTCAACCATAATTACTACCTATTATTTTTTATCATGTTGCTCAACCATATTTATTATTTTCAATTTTTTTAATTTTTTATCATGTGTAATCATTTTCTTTGATTTTTATTTTTTCGCTCAGGAATAATAACTATGTTGTTTTTGCGGTCGGTTTCAATTTTCTTAAATAGGAGATCGTAGGATAGTTTGACCTAATGGTTTTTGTTGCAAATAAAGTTTTTATTTCAACATCATGCCCAACGTTTCGCTAGATAATAATTAAACTCAGATTTTTATTATTTAACTCATAATGATTACCGTCTCTGCTAATTTCTTTTACGCCAATTGATTATATGACAAATAACTCAATTTACCTTTTTAATTACTTTAGATTGAATAAACTCGCCGGCGTTTTATTGCTGGGAACCTCAGGAATTATTCCACCAAAAGCAGTTGAACATATGGAAACCGCTTGTGAAATAAGTGAGAACAAAACAGTATACCCAATTGCATACCGGACTCATACACACAGCCTTGGAAAGGTTGTATCAGGATATAAAGTAAGAGGCGATGAGCGTGGGGTACATCACTGGACTCTTTTGGGGAAAAGGGATCCCTTAACACCTCAAATGTTTTACCCAATTGAAAATAGCGATCCCATCCAGAGAGGAGATTTTCTTGCAGCTAGATGCACAATGGTTAGTCATCGCACCAGAGTTACGCAAATTGGGTAATTAATTAAGCTTAAATTTATCAGCCTTATTTCTTTGTAAGCATCTACCAAGAGAACGCTGGGTAGGTAATGAAAATACATGGGAGGCAACAAAAACAAGTTACCAAGTTTATAGCATATATGTAATACTTCTATATTGCTAGTAACGATGAATGCAGTACGTCAAACATTACAGTATAGATATACCTACTTTTCATTTAGAGCTACTTCACTTATGTCAAATGCGTTTATCATGGGTACATAGACAAAAAAAAATATTAAAAAATGATATTTAGCAGAGCAAAAATATACATGTTTAATGTGTTGAGTGATGTCACACTTTACATCCATATTGAATCAATCCATATTTAATAATCAGCGCTCACAACTCTATAAAGAAATGATAAGTTTATATCTTGTTACTCGTTTATATTTTAAGGCAAAGAAAACAACGACGAAAAACAATATGTGAGAAAAAAATTTACGAAGTTGATATTATTTCATAATCAGTAAGTCATAATTACCTAATTTGAGCTTTGATCTACTTTATTTTATTTTATTTTCTTTTGTAAATACTCTGAGCTATTGACTGCTAACAATGTATAAATAATAAATTCTTTTACTAAATTTATCCGACTTTCATTGCCTAATCCAATAAACTGTTTTTTATAACTACCCTGCAACTTGTTCAAAAAGGGTAGAACGACCCCTGGTTTGCATAGCCCCTTACTACTATTTTTCGAAACGCTGCTACAAATTTATAAATGTGTGTTCACATATATTCACACATACTATCAAAAAAAAAAAAAAATAACAGGGCAGCGCAGAAATGTCACTGGCACTCAAACACTTTTGACACAAAATTAGCACATTGCAAAGATAGCTTACTAGCAATATAGAAGTATTAAATATACAGTTTATACCCGCAACTTGTGTAGCATTGCAAAGTAAAAAAATAGTGCAAGTGTAAAATGCATATAACATTTTGTATTGCTCTCTTGCATTGTCCAGATAACAAATTTTCTAAAATTTGACACACCAAAACTGTAAAAATGCATTTAAAAATAGTAGGTTAATTTAAAGTGACATACATTATTTTGCATAGAAGCGTCGAAAGTGATTCGTACCGGCACTATAAGATCATAGGGAAGGTGTAAAACTGATAATATAAAAATATAAAAGAAAAAGTTAAGGAGACAGATGACAGAAATAAATTTAAAAAATATTACTTTAGCGTTTTTTTGCTCTCCTGACAAATTCTGATTTTATAACTTAGAACGTTATTCGCGATGATGCTTCAAATATTCATTCCTCCAATGAGATTACGCCACGAAAAATATGCTACGAATTGCTGCTTAACCACAGCAGGAATTTCATTTCTCACATACAACAATAACAGCAATTTTTAACAAACAAGTAAGGTATTCATAAGGGTTCGATTCCTCCTAATAACCTTATTTGGTAGGTTAGGTTAGGTTCAAGTGGCTGCCGCAGAGGCACACTTAGGCCAGTTTTGAAAGGCCCGTTGTGATACCACCAACACTAGGAAAGTCAGTCCCGGTACCTGGCCATATGGAAAATCCCTGAGTAGTTGGGATGTTCCACATAGCAGAATCCCGGGCTGACACTCCTAAACTGACACCTTTACTCCTCCTCGAACCACTTAGATGACTTTATGAAGGCCATGAAGTCCTTTATGTCCAGTTCCGCGATCTGGCTTAGGCTATCCAGGAAGGGAACTCCCAAAAAGCGCGTTCTCGCGCCGCTTAAAGCCGGGCAGTTGCAGATGAGGTGCTTCACAGTTTCCTCTTCCTCATCATCTTTGCAGCTCCTTCGGCATCGTTGGTAGAGCACACCTAGCCTTTCTGCGTGTCTACCAATAAGGCAGTGCCCAGTTAGAACACCTATTAATATGGAGATTTCTGTCCTTCTTAGGGCGTGAATGCCTCTAGATCTTTTATGATCCCATTTTGGACAGGTTTGTTTGGATGTCCGGCACCCTGGGGATTGTTGCCACATTTCGGTGGCTTGACGGAGTGTGTACTCCTTCAGCATTAGCTTGCATGTGGCAAACGGCATACCTAAGCGCTCTTTATCCCGAAGAACCTGCGTGGTCGTACCCTGCCTGGCAAGTTCGTCTGCCTTACAGTTTCTCTCAATGTCCCTGTGTCAAGGGACCCATGTGAGGTTCACGCGGTTCTGTTGGGACATCTCTTGAAGAGATTGACGACAGCTGAGCGTCAGTTCAGAGTTGAACGAATAAGAGCCAAGAGCTTTGATGGCAGCCTGGCTGTCGCTGAAAGTAACGATGTCCTCGCCGATAGCGCGTTTACTTGTCCAAATCGCTGCATCCAAGATTGCTGAGCCTGGAAGACGCTGCAGTGATCAGGTAGTCTGAAGGAGAGCTTAAGTTCCAGATCCCTTGAATAAACCCCTCCTCCAACTCTGCTGTCTAGCTTCAGCGATCTATCCTCTCCCACTCTTCCCTGCTAGAAATGTTCGTTTTGAAACAGCTGTCTCCGACTGTGCTCAGAGGGATAAAACTGTAAGATCCTGCCAGACGTTTTCTCTAGGCGCAGAGTCGCTGCCGCTGCTGCCTGGTACACTTCCAGATCGAGTGGCAGAATGCCTAGAACGGCTTGAAGAGCTTCGTTGGGCGTTGTTCTTAGCGCGCCGCTTATACAGATCATGCCAGATCTATAGACTTTACCTAACAGATTCAGGTTTGTGGCCTTGCTCATCGCAGGCCACCACACCACGCCTCCATATAGCATGATAGGTCGGATAATTGCAGTGTAAATCCATCTGCATATTTTGGGGCTGAGACCCCACTTTTTGACAATGGCTCTTTTGCATGTGTAAAGTGCAACACACGCCTTCCTCTGGAGAATCTTCTCCTTCCAGTTTAACTTCCTGTCCAGAAAAAAAAATAAAAAATTCAAATTTCGACACACCCTAATAGTGTGTCCCGAAATAGTTTTTTTAAGGGTTTTCTTAACGCAATACCCCTTAAAACTTGCGTGTTTGATAGCAGACTACGAAATGGCTTTCAAAGATTAAAAACAACAAAAACTTGAGGGTTCTACCGATCTTCAAAGAGTAAAATATTGCTATTATTGCAAGCCGCATTATTACCAACTAATTAGGTTTTTAGAAATTTAAATTCGCTTATTTATTTGAAATTTACCTTAACATACATAATTTATACAACTCTGTATTCAATTACCCAAATTTTGACAGTTCTTGCCTATCGTATCTCAAAAAGAAATTTGTCTCAAGCCACATAACTAGACGGGACACCCTAATGTACATATTGGCATATTTCTCCTAATTATTATGAATTTCGAGTAGGTGGCAACCCTTTGTGAGGGTTTAAGTTAAACAGAACCTTTTATTTCTATATATTTATTATTTCAACTCTTCCTTATTTAGTTTACTGTTAAATTTTTGCGTAACTTCTACTTTACGAAACCAGAACAACATTTTTAAACCACATAATTTTGAATAGCCTATTACCATTGGGAAATTTTAGACATGTGTATTTTTGTATCGTTTTTGTGCTGATACAAGTTTTACTACACGCCCTCACGATAAGTTTCCAAAACAGAAAATAAATGTATCTCTAATACTTTTGCTTTGGCTCAATTTCAACTTTTACTGGTTTTTATATAAAAATAAGCACAAAATTTACTTACAAAAAACGGTTGACTTCAGGTGAAATGCAATTTTCCCAAAATTCGGAACTAAAAAAATCGACTTTTGGCCGCAGAACATAGTCATTTAAACCATAGTGGAATGTATGGAAACCATTAACTGAAGCAATTGTCAATTCTATTTTAATAAGCGATAGATCTCGCGAAAACTGACATTACCTTAGTCATGTGTCTTATCAACATTTTAAGCATCAACCCTGCAGCGAAACCTCAAACCAGTCTGAAAAATACTAGTATACAACTACAATTTTCTGGCAGAACTCATAATAATCGGGAAATATCCATTTCATACTAGTATACAACTAGAATTTTCTGGCTGAATTCATACTAGTCAGGAAATATCCATTTCATATTAGTATACAACTAGAATTTTCTGGCTGAACCCATACTAGTCAGGAAATATCCATTCCATACTAGTATACAACTAAATTTTTCTGGATGAAATCATACCATTTAAAAAATACAAAATTCGTTCGCTTCGTTTGCTTCTTTTTTCTCTTATGGGACATTCCACCCAAAAGAGGAAAAGTACCAAATTTTTAAAATGCCATAAACTCCCACTGCTCTGACAGAACTTTACAATAAAGGTTTTTTTATTATCATGGGTTAGGGGTAACTAGTTGCATAGCTAAATTTTTAGGCAACTGCATCGATAATAATGAAAAAACTTAAAAATTGTATCACGAAAAAACAGGAAAATGTCCCAGGAGTCACACACTTAACCTTTGTAAAAAGTTTCTAAAAGCTAATACTGATCTTATTTTTAAAGAATATGGTACTATGTAGTATGTACTTTCGATCATATACAAATTGTAGTTCAAAGTTGAACTGTAAAGCTAAAATTCGTTTTCGTGCTCACAAAGGTGCAACAGAGGGATTTTTCGGTTTCCCAGGAGTCACACTCATTTACTGAGTAGTTATAAAGCTATTTGTTGTTATTTCGCCAATTCTTTTAATGCATTTATTGTATTGGATATTTATCCATGTCGATAAATATATTTCATAGCAATTGAAATCCCAATTTCAGTTTATTAAGTCAAAGTTGACTAAGCTCTCGAGTCAAATGTCCCAGGAGTCACGATGTAATGTCCCTTATAATTCACAGATGCTTTCACTGCTTTCTTAAGAATAATCATGAAAATAAAAGAAAATGAAAAAAAGGGTGTCATGAAAATTCTGGTTGAAATCATACTAGTCCAGGTTCAATGCTTTTTGGACTAGTATGGGACCAGTATATTTCATACTAGTCCTTTTTGGACTAGTTGGAGAACTAGTTTATTTGATGGAAATCATACTAGTCTAGATTTAACTAGTATGGAACTGGTATTTTACAACTAGTATAATTCTAGAATATCATGACTACACGGAGGGAAATCTATAGATCGAACATCCATAATTATTGATATCACATTAAATAAAAATTGATATTTCTGTCCCATCAATGAATATGGATGTTTCATCAATGCTTTTTTCATAAATCACTATTGAAATGGTATCCATATAAACTATTGATAAATTCTAAATAGTTTAAAAAAACAAAATTTTATATAATTTAACAACTGGTTTCAGTGAGACTCGAACAATGCTCTACTGGCACGTTAGCCCAGTATTCTACCATTCGGCTACGGCATATTATACAATTTTTAGAAAAATGTTCAATCATAAGAAATTCAAAAAATTTTGAATTTGAAAAAAAAAACCGCTCCAACAAGTTGGAATATTGTTAGAAATTCCATAGTAAAAATTGCTCATTCTGAATGAATATTGCATCAAACTCGGCGCTATCAATACACTGAGAGAAATGCATTGAATGTTGTGACAATATCGCTATTGTTAGCGACGAGTTTGATGCAATATTCATTCAAAATGAGCGAGTTATCAAATATTATTTGCTCCCAATAAAAAGTAAAATGACATGTCAACCATTTCGAAATTATGTACTACTAGCAGATCCGGCAGACGTTGTCTTGCCAAAAATTAGTCTACCTGCATTCTTATCCCCACATCCCTTTCCCTATCCCTAGCCCTATCCCTATCTCCTTCTCTATCTCTATCTCTATCTCTATCTCTATCTCTATCTCTATCTCTATCTCTATCTCTATCTCTATCTCTATCTCTATCTCTATCTCTATCTCTATCTCTATCTCTATCTCTATCTCTATCTCTATCTCTATCCCTATCTCTATCTCTATCTCTATCTCTATCTCTATCTCTATCTCTATCTCTATCTCTATCTCTATCTCTATCTCTATCTCTATCTCTATCTCTATCTCTATCTCTATCTCTATCTCTATCTCTATCTCTATCTCTATCTCTATCCCTATCCCTATCCCTATCCCTATCCCTATCCCTATCCCTATCCCTATCCCTATCCCTATCCCTATCCCTATCCCTATCCCTATCCCTATCCCTATCCCTATCTTTATCCCTATCTCCATCCCTATCCATATCCCTATCAAGCACTCGTCCACACCTTTCATCTGACACCCATATGGTAGGAAACCCGTCTAGGGCCACACCCGGTCCATATTTTTGGCAATACCTCGAAAACGGGGTCCCATATGGGACTAATAACTACACCATGTTAAAGCACTCGTCCACACCTTTCATTTGACACCCATATTGTAGGAAACCCGTCTAGGTCCATATTTTTGGGAATACCTCGAAAACGGGGTCTCATATGGGACTAATAACTACACCATGTTAAAGCACTCGCCAACACCTTTCATTTGATACCCATATTGTATGAACACGTTATAAGGTTACCCTGGTCCATATTTTGCGGGATATCTCCAAAACCTTCCCGGATTTTTATACTTTTTTTGGCCATAAACCATGTCGGGCTCAATCAAAAACTATGTGCAAAATTTCGTTTAATTCGGTTCAGCCGTTCTTGAGTTATTGCGTCTGCAAGGAAAATAGGCTCCACTTTTAAATATTAGATGGGAGGTACCACGCCCCCTTATTGGATAACCCCCGGTTTTATAGGTGAGAGTGGTGCTGTTATCCTGTAGCTCTGTACCAATTTTCATGTTCCTACCTTAAACACTTTTGAAGATATTCAACTTGAAAAATTCAGTTTGTATGGGAGGTGCCACGCCCCCTTAATATTTTGTTCTGATTTTAAGACATGACCTGCGCGTGGTAATAACAAACAAATTCCCCAAAGGAAGTATTTCATTTGGTTCAGCCGTTTTCGAGTTTTAGCGTTACAATTATACACCATTTCATTTTTATATATATAGATTTTCTATATTTATGGATAGAATGCTAATATATTTGAACGGCACGTCAATATATATGGTCGTGATATGAATTTCTATTGTCGGTATATCCATATCCATATTTACTGCATAGTAATAATGGTAGAGACAGCGCATTAATATATATTGGCGAAATGTAAATTTTTCTGGGACGCATAATCATAATAGTTCAATAATTTTTACTATGGATTTTCTAACAATATTACAACTTGTTGGAGCGTTTTTTTTAATTCAAAATTTTTTGAATTTCATATGATTGAACATTTTTCTAAAAATTTTATAAAATGCCGTAGCCGAATGGTAGAATACTGGGCTAACGTGCCAGAGGAGCAGGGTTCGAATCTTACTGAAACCAGATGTTAAATTATATAAAATTTTGTTTTTTTAAACTATTTAGAATTTATCAATAGTTTATATGGATACCATTTCAATAGTGATTTATCAAAAAAGTATTGATGCAACATCCACATTCATTGATGGGACAGAATTATCAATTTGTATTTAATGTGATATCAATAATTATGGATGTTCCATCCATAGATTTCCCTCCGTGTAGTGATATTGTCACAACATTCAATGCATTTCTCTCAGTGTAGTAGATGGCTGGTATGTTCTGGTCGAAATCTGACAATTGACATTTCGAACGACATCAACACGTAAAAAATACCAGTTGCTTATATGGAAAAAAGACAAAACAATGAATAGTTGGGCCGGTGCACCAACAGCTATTAAGAAAGTGAACTACTTGAGATATAAATGTTCAATGCAATACAATGAATTTTAAGTTGCTTACAATATCATTTGAGGAGCTTCAAACCAAAACGCAATAAATGTACACTAATTCAGTATATATTTATTGCGTTTTGGTTTGAAGCTCCTCGTTTAATCTGTTTCGATTGTGAATTTTAGGCCAAGAATGATGAATCTTGTTTTCTTCAAATTTCATTATTGCTGTTGGTTTTATATTAGGGGTCTTCTCTCTAAATTTTTTCATAAAAAACACACAAAATATGAACACATTAGTATCAAAGTTGAAAAAATTCGTATAAAAACATTTTCCAGTAAGAACAAAAAACACGTACATATTTTGATGTTGCATGAAAAAAAAATTTTTGTAATTTTGAACATAGTGTGTTAATTTCTTGTTTCAGTTACATATTAATTGAATATTAAGTCATACGATGTACGTTTTATTTAAAAAAAAAATTAGCCGAGAATTTAAGCTTTTTGTTGTAATGTCAAGCACACGGGTTTTAAGAACTCATTTTCACCGCACAAATTTTGGCGAATTCAAATGAGCCAGTTCGACACTGTTTACACTGGCAAATTTGCATTTCATATTCATATTCATATTTATTCATTAATGTTGTTGGTTGTGCACAAGACTTGAGCCTTTTAAGCACATGTTGTTTTATACAATATTAATTTGGAAAATTTAAGTTATTTAATTTACATATAAGTAAGAATTTTGTGAGCTATAGACCGGAATAATAATTACTATTGAAACTTTCATGTTGAATTATTTTATTTTTGTTATTGAAGAAAACTTCAATAACAAAAATAGAACTAAACTGGTTTTTGTTTTAGTGGTCTTGAATTTTTACATATAAAGCGGGCTACTCACCTGCCAAGAAATGTCAAACACCGTATAAAAAACGCTCAAGAAATGGTCAAGAACTGTTTTAACACGTCAAATTTTCTTGAGGCAATACTCAACTCAAAAATTATTGGAAACAGAATGTTTCTTCGCTAGTAGGCAATGGGCAAAGAACACCAACAAAGAAATTGATTGAAAACTCTAGTTAAGCCAGCAAACAAACAAACACGGTACAGCCTAGTGGTTAGACTGCAGTCACTAGAAGTTGAAGCAACCGAGTTCAAAGCCCGCTCGGAAGCAAAACACTTCTAGTAAAATCATTACAAATTAGTCCGTAGATCGCTTTCGCCAGCGTGAATTAGTACTATAACTATAGCGTGTAATGTTGTTTGTAGCTTTTCTTTGAGTTTTCTTCAATAACAAAAAAAGAATAATTCAACATGAAAGTTTCAATAGTAATTATTATTCCGGTCTATAGCTCACAAAATTCTTACTTATATGTAAAAATGCAAGACCACTAAAACTAAAACCATTTATTTAATTTATTTAAAAAAAAGAATAATATAATCGTATTAACAATTAACAATTTTAGAAAACTAAACTTACTTAAATTTATATAGTTAGGAACTGTAAAATGGAAATAAGTAGTTGAGAAAGGTGAAAAGAGATACAAAGTTCATAAATTAAAGTATTTTCAAATAGTTCAGAACCTCAAATTTCTTAATAGTTTTTAGAAATGCTGGCCGAGCGTTCCACACCTTTACTACACTGACAAAAAACATTCTGGATGATGCAAGATATGTGTGTCTAGGTACAATAAGGTTACAGGTTCTTAATTACTGCGCAAAAGTTATTTTATTATAAAGATATCCCGCATTTTTAATATGGATCAACTTGTGCAAAAGTAAAAGATTACGATAGTGTGAAGTCGGCAATAAATGATAATACCAACCGCGTGTTTAATGTACAACCCATTTATTTAATGGGAAAAGTATAAGTGTGTGTAGTGATCACCAGGATCTATCGATATCTCTATATCGCCGTGCCATACGAAAACTAACACCAAAAATTTTGTGTCTGAAGAAAACTAACACTTTTATTTTGTGTCTGACGAAAACTAACCCTTTCAATTTGTGTCTGACGAAAACTAACACTTTTATTTTGTGTCTGACGAAAAGTAACACTTTCAGGTTTTCTCTGAAGAAAATGTACTAGCCAAAAGTGTTAGTTTTCGTCAGACAGAAAATAAAAGTGTTAGTTTTCGTCAGACACAAATTAAAAGTGTTATTTTTCGTCAGACACAAAATAAAAGTGTTAGTCTTCTTACAGAATTTGAAAAGTGTTAGTTTTCGTAAAAAATTTTAAAAGTGTTAGTTTTCGTATGGCACGTCGATATATTGATATGCTGTTTAGAGATGATATTATTATATGAATATAAAGCTAAGTTCACGTATGTGTATTCTATGTTACATCCTCCTTTCTTATAAATGAAAATAAAGTTAGTAACATGTAGTAAAAATAGAATTTTGAACAATGTTATGAATTCATTAATACACATTAGTTACAAGTTTAGTCTGGATGGTGGTTTCACAATCCTTCCCGATCTTGTGGTTTTTTGTAACGGTGGTGCTATTACGGTCTGATTGCTATGTCCTTCGTTACTTTCCTGCTGGCCATTTTCTCCTTCTTGGGAAATGTGTGGATTTACTTCTAAAGATGAACGATTATCTGTTGTTTGAGGTACTATTACTTTTTCTGTCCTGGTAGTGTTGCGCTAGTTTTATGGATTCGAGATGTATTCCTTCTGAATGTTCGACCATCGTCCAATTGGACTAGGACTGATCTTGGGTTGTTTTCATGATGTTTTATTATGTTGCCACCGGACCAGTTTCTATGGGACATTTTCATGCGCACGTGATCACCAGGTTGAAAGTTTTCGGCTTTCACTGTATTTTTGTTAGCATATTGTGCTTGCTGTTCCCTTAACGTCTTAAGTCGATGTGATATACCTTTCATTATTTTCGGTTCAAGGTTTTGGATAGATATAGGTATTTGTGATCGTGTGATTCGGCTGTATAACCTTTGATTGGGAGAGCCCAATGTCGAATCCCTAGGGGTATTATTCCAGTTAAGTAGTGCTAGCCGGTAATCCGTGTTGTCAAGACTACATTTTCGTAGAATGTTTTTTACTAATTGTACGGCTCGTTCTGCTAATCCATTTCCTTGTGAGTGCAGAGGACTGGATGTACGATGACTGAAGCACCAGGTGTTTTCAAAATTTTTAAATTCTTTGTTATTATATGATGTGTCATTGTCAGTTTCGAAAATTTCGGGTACGCCGTGTACGTAGAACCAATTTTTAAGGTGGTGTATTATTTCTTGTGATGTTTGGTTTTTTAGTTTTTTCGCATCTGTGTAGTTCGAGTAACTGTCTGTTATCACTATGTATGGCTCATTTTGAAAAAACAGTATATCCGATGCGACTATTTGCCAAGGAAGGGTAGGTATTTCCCTAGACAGGACTTCTTCTTTATCTTTTGCCCTTTGTGTTTTTTCGCAGATTGGGCAACATTTCACCATTTCTAGGATGTCACTGTATTGTCCTTTCCAGTAAAGTCCTTGTCTTGCTCTTTTGGGCAACTTTGTATACCTAAGTGCCCTGTGTGTATAGCCTTAAGCATTTTTGAAATTAATTTTTTTGGTATTATGACCTTTTCACCTTTAAATACCATGCCATTATAATAAGCTATTTCGTCCCGGAAGTTATGATAATGTTTTATTTCTATCGGAAGTTTGTTACTTTCATTCGGGAAACCTGCTAAGACGAATTTGATTAGCAGCTGTAAATCTTCGTCTTCCGCCGTTGCTTCAATAAGCTCTTCGATTGCATTCTTAGACATTGACATGACGATCATGACTTCCAATGTTTCATTTTCAACTGATTCTGTTAAATTGTTACGACAATCACGGCTAAGAGTGTCCGCTATCGGGATTTCATTACCTTTTTTGTATATTACTTTCGGGTTGTATTGCATCACGTCAAAGATAATTCTGCGCAGCCTAGCTGGCGCTGCCTCTATGCTTTTTTTAAATATCGATTCTAATGGCTTATGATCGGACTCGACAGTTAATTCTTTATTGCTGATATATTCATGGAACTTTTGACACGCAAATTTTATAGCAAGTGCCTCCTTCTCGATTTGAGGATAATTTTGTTCTGTTTTGGTCAAGGCCTTTGTAGCGTATGCCACCGGGTGACCATCTTGCATGAGGACTGCTCCCAAGCTTTTAGAACTTGCGTCCGTCGAAATAAGCACTGGCGCATTGACGTCATACAACTTTAATACTGGGGCTTGTGTCAACAACTCTTTTATATTATCAAATGCTTGTACCTGTTCATGTTCCCATATAAACACAGACTCTTTCTTTAATAGTTGCCTTAGGGGCTCTGTCAGTTTTGACATATTGGGAATGAATTTATTCAAATACGTTACCATACCTAGTAGTCGTTGAAGTTCCGTTTTATTTGTTGGTTTTTAAGAAGTTTGATTGCTTCGATACGATCAGGGTTTGCTTCTAGCCCCTTGAATGAGACGATATGTCCGAGGAATTTTAATTTTTTTAGTTTCAGTCCAGATTGGCGAAGGATACTAACGACTTGTTGTGTGATAGTTCTTAATTTTTCTAAGCTTTCAGCGTGGATAAGGATATCGTCCATTGCGACTTCTACGTTACTTACATTTTTGAGTAGTTCGGACATTATTTCTTGAAATACTTCGGGCGCTGATACCACGCCAAATGGAAGACGCAAACACGAATACCTACCCCACGGGGTGCTAAATGTCAAATATCCTTGTGTTCTTTTAGACACTTTTATTTGCCAGAAGCCTCGTCGTAAGTCAATCAGTGTAAAGTATCGAGACGTAGCGATCCTTGCTGCAATTTCTTCGATTGTCTTTAATGGATAGTGACGTCTTTTGGTATTTTTATTCACGTCAGAAGGATCTATAAATATTCGCATGTCTTGTTTTCTCTTAATTATTACCATGGGACTAACGGCTGGGGTTGGTTCTTTGACGGGTTTTATAACCTCCATTGTAACCATTTTGTCCAACTCCCTTTTCACATTATCCCTTATTGCATATGGTATTCTTCTTGCCGGTTTTATTTCGAACTTAGGGTTGTCTATTAAATCAATGTCATATTCGTAGTTTCGTAGACACCCTAGCCCTTTAAATATGTCGTCATCTTTATTCATGACTAAGCTTTGAATTCTGGCTACTAGTCCCAACTCTTCGCAAGATTTTCTACCAAGTACTGGGCAAACTTGTTCTTTAACTACTTTAAAATTGACGCTTACCTGGACGTTTTTGATTACGCACATCAAATCTGTTTGTCCAACAACTGGTATCTTGTTTCCCGTATAACTAATTAGTTGCTTGGTGTTTGACGCTGCTATTTTTCCTCTTACTTTTGTGACGATGCTTTCTGGTAAAACGTTACACTGTGCTCCCGTATCTAACTTGATGTCAAACTTCGTTGGTCCGACTTTAATTGACTCGATCCAATCTTCTTCGCTATTTGTGGTCAGAGCGCAAACATATAATGTTTCTTCTCTTTCGGTGTTGCTAAGCGTGTCCACCTTCTGGTTGGCCCCCTCGTCTCTTCTGTTGATTTCTTTGTTTGATGCACATTGTGACGCAAAGTGATTTTATTTCTGACACTTACTGCAGGTTTTATTGAATGCTGGGCAAGAACGAGGTTTGTGTGTTGTGCCACACCTTTTGCATGCGAATTTCTTTTCGTTTTTGTTGTTTCGTTCTTTTGACTTTCTGAGCGATAGTACGTGCGTAGATTGACACCATGTGAAGTCGGCAATAAATGATAATACCAACCGCGTGTTTAATGTACAACCCATTTATTTAATGGGAAAAGTATAAGTGTAGATTGAGGATTTTCAATTTCTCTCAATTGTTTAGTTGCCTGTTCACTGGCCCTGCAAATTGCTGTCGTTTTTTCCAAAGTTAAGTTTTCCTCAGTAAGTAATTTTTCTTTTACTAGGTTTGCTTTTATGCCGAACACTATTTTGCTTGCTTTTATGCCGAACACTATTTTGTCTTTGATTAACGAGTCATGTAATTCACCAAACTCGCATGTTTTCGCTAGCGTTTTCATCCTAGTCAAAAACTCGTCAAATGATTCGTTTTCATTTTGAACTGCTTTGAAAAAGCTAAAACGTTCAAATGAGACATTTAATTTAGGGTTGAAATGATTTGCGAACTTTTCCTTGATGACTTTTATGTTTTTAGACTGCTGCTCGGTTAAATTGAAGCTGTTATATATATTTATAACTTCTACGCCTAAACATGTCATCAACGTGGCTGCTTGAATCTCCTCGGATTTCTTATTTAGCTGGACAGCAGTTGCGTACCACTCGAATTGCTGTATCCATTGTTTCCACGTTGTGTGCATGTCTGCTGTTAAGGTTAGGTTTTTCGGTGCTTTGATGCCCGATACTCCGGCAGCTTCCGAGCCATCATTTGCTGAGTTTACCATTGTTTCGCTTGTTTCGTTGACTATTTCCTCTTTATTTTCTGCGTCTTCGTCTTCTGACACCATGTGAAGTCGGCAATAAATGATAATACCAACCGCGTGTTTAATGTACAACCCATTTATTTAATGGGAAAAGTATAAGTGTGTGTAGTGATCACCAGGATCTATCGATATCTCTATATATTGATATGCTGTTTAGAGATGATATTATTATATGAATATAAAGCTAAGTTCACGTATGTGTATTCTATGTTACAGATAGTTTAAGAAAACAGTAAAGCTACAGTTGAGTATCTTACAGCTACATATATTCGCAAATGTGATCGAACTTACGCTTCGAAAATACTTGTGTTTGTTATGAAAAAAATTTAGAGAGAACGCCCTATGTCACTCATCTGGTCATTGTCATATTAACTTCGCTCTTATAATACTCTCATAATATTTCTCACTTACACACACTAATGTAAACCCACCAAAATGACATATTTCTATTTCTATTGTATTCAGTATACTTTTAACTTTCAATAAATGCATAACGCCTAAAGGCCAGTGACAAAATTCCAGGGCTGCACAACGATATAAATGAAATAATTTCGTTTTGTTAATTATCAAAAAAATATTTCGTTTCAATAATTATCAGAAAAACATTTTTTTCGTTGATGATTAAATCAAAAAATAACAAAAAAATTTTTTTTCGTTAACGTCAATTCATTTTGCTTAGATATGTACACTAGGCTGGGTCGGAAAATAAATAGTTAAGGAATACAAAAAATGTTTTTGGTAGTTACTAAGTACTAAATGGACTTGGAAGTCGGCACTCAGAGCTGTACCCCGTTTCCGTAAAAAATCTACAAAATTCTCGATTTTAATTACGTCACACACGACTCGATCGAAATTGAAAAAAAAAAATACCTCAAAAGCAAGTGAGAAAATATATAAATCGACAAAATTAAATTTTTTACAGGAACAAAAAAATGAGAGTGACGTCAATATGACGTCAAAACTACAATTTCAGTCGAGACGTTCTCCCGAAATGAGTTACAGAAGCGCAGTACTGATCTGTAATTATTCATAAAATATTTTAAGGTCGAAAGCGCTCTAATTAATGATGGCGATATACCAACAGGTTATCATAACCTCTAACGAGATATTTGCCAAGCTTTTCTTCCAACTTGTAGTGTGCTGCCTTTGATTTTTTTTCCTAAAAGTTGGCGGGACCTACAGTTTTTTGCCGACTCCGAGCGGTACTTGCAAAGCAAATGAGTTTTTGCTGAGAAGCTTCTCATGGCAGAAAAACACCCGGAGAGTTTGCCAAACTACTGCCGAGGGGCGACCCCGTTTAGAAAATTTCTTTTCTAAATAATTTTTGTTGTTGGTTTTTGCCGGGCATTGATATGACACGACTTGATGTAGTAGGCCGAGCACTTAACCGCTACAGCGCTCTACGAGTACATTTATTGGGTCGTGGAGTATTTGGTATAATTGATATAATATGAGCCTCTTGAAGCACAAGTGGCCTTAGTCCAGTTTTGGGTTTCTTTTAGTTAGCAATGACACTATTTGAGGGAAAACATGTTTTAACGGGGCAACTCCTAGCTCCCATAGCAACAGAATAAATAGCAGAACTAGTTTGTGAAATCAAGGGTACCCCCTATAATTTGAAACACAAAACCTTTAATATATCAGTTCAATAAAAGGTGGAATTACGCCACTAGCGCTTTAACCCGGTAAATTTATGTTTAAGTTAAAAGTTCCATAGATATTTTAACTGTCTTTTTTTGCATCATCATTGAATACGTCAGTTTTACCAGTGGTTAGATAGCTAGTTGAACAAGTAAGGAAAGCTGTCTTCGGCTGTGCCGAAGGCTAAATACCTTTCATGAATAAGCGTCACGATTTTCACGGTTTGATCCCCAGTACAGCCTGTATGAATTTAACTTTAGCTCATACCGAAATTATCGGAGCTATCGATTATATGGGGACGATGTGTTATATTGGTCCAATCTCATTCATTTTTAGCATCGACATTCCACATTCTAAAATAGCATTATTTACGAAATTTCACGTTCCTACCGATATAATTACAGAAGTTATCTACCAAAATCCGTTTATCGGAACAATCGATTGTATGGGGGCTATGTGAAATATTTATCCCATTTCAATGATTTTCAACATCGATATTTTACATATAAAAATAGCGATGCTTCCAAAATTTCGCGTTCCTATGTGTTTAATTACAGGACTTATAGCCCAAAATCCGCTTATCGGAATAATCGATTGTATGGGAGCTATGTGAAATATTTATGCCATCTCAATGATTTTCAACATCGATATTTCGCATATAAAAATAGCGATACTTCCAAAGTATACCAAGGAGTTATCTACCAAAATCCGTTTATCGGAACAATCGATTGTATGGGGGCTATGTGAAATATTTATCCAATCTCGATGATTTTCAACATCGATATTTCACATATAAAAATAGCAATACGTCCAAAATTTCACGTTCCTACGTTTTTAATTACAGGAGTTATAGCCCAAAATCCGTTTATCGGAATAATCGATTGTATGGGAGCTATGTGAAATATTTATCCCATCTCTATGAGTTTCAACATCGATATTTCACATATAAAAATAGCAACACTTACAAAATTTCACGTTCCTACGTGTTTAATTACAGGAGTTATAGCCCAAAATCCGCTTATCGGAATAATCGATTGTATGGGAGCTATGTGAAATATTTATGCCATCGCAATGATTTTCAACATCATTTTTAGCATCGACATTCCACATTCTAAAATAGCATTATTTACGAAATTTCACGTTCCTACCTATATAATTACAGGAGTTATCTACCAAAATCCGTTTATCGGAACAATCGATTGCATGGGGGCTATGTGAAATATTTATCCAATCTCGATGATTTTCAACATTGATATTTCACATATAAAAAAAAAATACGTCCAAAATTTCACGTTCCTACGTGTTTAATTACAGGAGCTATAGCCCAAAATCCGTTTATCGGAATAATCGGTTGTATGGGAGCTATATGTTATATTGGTCCGATCTTGCTGGTTCCGACAAATGATTCCTATATTGGAAAATGGTGGCCGCATACCAAATTTCAGCCAAATATCTCAAAAACTGAGGGACTAGTTTGCGTTCAAACAGACAGACAGACAGACAGACAGACGGACAAACGGACATGGCTAAATCAACTCATCTCGTCATCCTGATCATTTCGGTATACAAACATCGGACCAAAGTTATAATACCATTTCATGTTCATGAAAGGTATAAAAATTAAGGAGTAAGAAGCCATTACGGAAACTCTGCTCCATGTTAGTTAATTATTCGTTACATGAAATGGAAATGGGTTATGTGAGGATTCCGCTTCACATCGTCGGTGACTCTGCAAAAACAAGCATCATAAAAGATATTCTTTACGTCGTTTTGCACTTTCTTCAACGATAAATGCGTCATTGTACATGAAGTACTATCGTAATTTTGATTTCTGCAAAATGTATAGTCTTCGTGTCCTAAACTATGTATGTATGTGCTAGTTTCATGTCCCTAGGTTGCCAAAAGTTAGCGGATTCCCGAATTCAACCACCGGAGTTCTTTTGATGAGGAATTGCATTGTGACCGCTGCGGGAACGTGCATTACGCTTATATCAGCAGCAAAGCATTATCGCACTATTTCGCCCTTTTTTTGCGACCCGAAATAATATTGAATTCATTCAAATACTCAATTGTTTTTCTTTTATTTTTTTTTTTGTTAAATAACGAAAAGAAATTTGTTCTGATAATTTTTTCTGTTTTCAAAAATAACGTTACATTTTTTCGTTGAACAAATAACGTTAATTTTATTAATAAACGAAACGAAATCAATTTTTTTTTTTTTTGATAAATTTAACGTTAATTTCACTATGGAACATTTTTGGGATTATTGTCTGGGGGGTGAGAAATTCCAAGTCAGGGTGATGGTACTAGGTCAGTATAGTAAAACACTCAAAAGGGTTTGGCGTTCGTATGTGTCAGTTTTTTTTATGACCTTTTAAATTGTTTCCTTATCCTTCCTTATCTTAGTTTAACATAACTCGAGAACCCTTATGTACAGTCACTTCTCTCTGCGCAGTGGAACCACCCGGGGTTTTACCTCGGCCAAGGACTATCACTTTCAATGTAACCCTGTTTAGTATGTTTTGTCCCATTCCGAAACTATCATCCTCCCCCCTTGCAGCAGGGCTGCAAGATACTCTATTGTTACGGGCGGGCGTTGAGCCGAACCCCGGACCAAAAGAATGGATATGCAGTGTCTGTGGCAAAAAGATATATATTAAACGGTCGCATTCTGTGCAATGCTTCTCGTGTAAGAAATGGCTCCATAAATCTGGATGTTCAGGGCTTAACCTTAACATCCACAGACCCCGTACTTTCTTTAGTACTTTCGTGGCCCCTTGTTGTTTGCGCCCTCGGGCGTCCCGCGGTAAGCGCCGTTCAAGCGCACCCCTACCGCCACTTTCTAGTAGCAATACTAATAGTAATAATAATAATGTCTTAACGACTAGCAGCATTTCTGCTATACCCGCCACACAAACTCCAGACTGTTGCTCGCGCCTTATGGCGTCAACATCACGAGCAGCAGCTCAACACTCTCGCTCCCACCGGAGCAGTTTAGACATGAGCAACTCCGAGCACCAGTCTCTATCTGTTTCTACATCACACCCCCCTCCCGTTTAAATTCTCACGTGAGTCAGGATCAACATCTTCTCGCACCACGTGCACTGTTTGTCGGCAAAGATTATACACGCTCGCGTCATCGGTCAAATGCAATAACTGCTTAGGCCAATGCCACGTACATCTATGCTCTGGGCTCGCTAACAGGAACCTCTGGACGGATGCGTTCATCGCACCATGCTGTAACACACCTCAACCTACGACGCCAGCCAACCCGGTTTCACCGGGTCCACAGCTAACTAGGCTGAGGCACAGCCTTGGTCTTAGCCTACCAACACCTGGGCGAACACATCCGTCTCCCACGCCTATGGTTAACTCGACATCGACCCCACCGGCGCACTTCCAAATCTTACAGCACAACTGTAACGGATTAACTGGTAAGATCGCAGAGATAACTAATTTGATGACGCAATATGACATAAAACTTGTCGCAGTCCAAGAAACCAAGCTCAGTCCTAGGTCGGACCTCATTACCTATGGCGGATATAACATCCACCGGAAAGACCGTCATAGAGTAACAGGAGGTCTGGGAGGTGGTCTAGCGTTCATAACGCACAACTCTGTACAGTATGATCTATTTGATACCGACATCGAAGGAACGGATGATATCTTAGAAAGCCAAGGTATTACCATCCGTACGGGAGATGTCGATCTGCAAATCATTAACATCTACATACCCCCTGTCTCAATTTGCCCCACCGGTTATCACCCCGACATTAGCTTGCTACTACGAGGAGATACCGCGTGATCCTGGGCGACTTCAATGCGCACCACGACATGTGGCACTCAAACTTGCCAGCAGACAATAGGGGGCATGTACTTGCAGAACAAATAGATGATACGGCTTTCTGTACATTGAACGGAGACGCCCCAACGAGAGTATCGGGTAACTGCTATAGTTCGCCAGATATTTCTATCGTAAGTGCAGGACTATTGAACAACACCAATTGGCGACCCATACTCACGTTGGCGTCTGACCATCTCCCAATAGTCATTACCATCGAACGACCGACAGACTTTATTACACCTGAGCATGGTACATACATTAACTTTACCAAGGCGGACTAGGACAGTTCTCAGACATATACGAACGAATCCTTGGCTGCTCTATCCATTCCTACGGACGTACGCAAAGGCGAACGACACTTCCGCAACATCATTGACTTGGCCTCTAAACGCTTCATTCCTGCGGGTCGAATATCCCAAATAACCCCAAATTTCCCCGCGGAGGCAGCGGCCATGGCTAGAGAAAGAGATGAAGTGCGAAGTCTCAATCCCGCAGACCCCCGTATAAGGGATCTCAACGCGGAAATTCGTAGGTTGGTCGATAAACATAAACTGGCCAAATGGAAACAACACCTAGAGCAATGCAACCTCTCTGATGGTGTTGGCAAATTATGGACTACGGTCAAAGCCCTATCTAATCCAACGCAACACAAGGATAAAGTAGATATTACTTTCGGTGACAGGGTGAAGAAGGACCCTAGGGGATGTGCGAACTCCTTCTGTAGACAATTTGTACTACATTCCCCGCCCGATAGAGCTAAACGTAGAACCATGCGACAGGCGCGTAAATATAAAAACCAAAATACGCCCATTGTCATCACTGCCTCAGAGGTCAAGGAAGCCATCAGACAGGCTAAGTCCTCAAAATCCATCGGCCCCGACGGCATTGCCATGAAGATGCTGAAACATCTAGGCCAGGAGGGACACAAATACTTAGCGGCTCTATTCAGTATTTCACTGAACACTTTCGTCATTCCTGAAATAAGGAAAAAGGCGAGAGTGGTTCCATTACTAAAACCTAGAAAACCGGCAAACATAGGCGATTCATATCGCCCTATATCACTTTTGTCACCGGTAGTGAAGACGCTAGAGTCCATTTTGCTCCCGTATTATACTGCAAATCTGCACATGGCTAGTCATCAACATGACTTCCGTAAGCTGCACAGCACCACCACCGCACTCAATGCCATTACACACAGGACTGTGTTAGTGGCACTTGACCTCTCGAAAGCTTTTGACACAGTCAACCATGCCACTCTCATACAAGATCTGTTTGAGACACAGATACCTGATGGTTTAAAGAGATGGACCGCTAATTATTTGAATGGACGGCAGGCGTCGGTTAACTTTAGAAACGCAACATCAAAACCTAGACGTATTGGACAGGGGGTGCCACAGGGTGGTGTCCTATCCCCGACACTGTTTAATTTCTATCTATCGAAGATGCCCCCACCACCAGAGGGCGTCTCCGTCGTTTCATATGCCGACGACTGTCAATAATGGAGACGGGGAAAGGCCCCTATACTGATGAACTCTGTACGAAAATCAACGATTACCTCTGCGACCTTTCCAGGTTTTTCACTGATCGAGATCTGACGATATCTCCGACTAAATCAACGGCGACGCTTTTTACGACATGGACGCACCAGGTGAGAAATGAATTAGACATTTTCGTTGATGGCACTAAGCTACCAACTGTCAGCCACCCAAAGTTATTAGGGATGACACTGGATAATACTTTATCATTTGCTGGTCATGTGTCTGCAATGGTCTCAAAGGTACGTGGTCGCAACAAGATCCTCAAGTCACTTGCCGGCAGTACTTGGGGAAAAGACAAAGAAACGTTGCTGACTACATATAAGGCCATTGGCCGACCAGTCTTTGACTATGCTGCACCCATATGGTCGCCTAATGTACATAACGCCAACTGGACGAAGTTACAAGTCTGCCAAAATACTGCCATCAGAACTGCTACGGGATGTCTCCTCATGTCTTCCGAGTCTCACCGCCATCAGGAGGTAAAACTGCTCAATGTAAAAGAGCATGCGGAAATGCTGAGCAGGCAATTCCTTCTGAACTGCCACAAGCCAGCACATCCAAACCGTCATCTTTTGGACATAGACTTCCCCCAAGAGACATAAGGAAACATCTCCGTAAGCATTATGATGAGATCCGGCATCCTATTACCTTGCCGTTTGATCTGCAGAATCATAAGCGGGCTCTAACCGACATCCACACCGAGTCGGTAGACACTTTTGTCGGATCTCTACCTGTGAATCCCGTTCTGAACAGTCCTTCACCGGATATTGCTGAAGAAGAACGCACCTTACCAAGGGAGACAACAGTCACCTTGGCACAGCTTAGGTCTGGATATAGTGTAAGGTTAAACTCCTACTTATCCAGACTTAATGATACAATCTTAAACACATGCCCTGCATGTGGTAGGACCCCCCATGATACTCTACATCTCTTCAATTGTTCATCTGAACCTACTCTTCTAACCCCTCTGTCCCTCTGGACAAACCCTGTTGAAACTGCACGTTTCCTTGGACTCCCCTTAGAAGAGCTTGATGAAGATCTTCGGAATGATCATACACTCTAGACAGGGCAATGCATTGTTAACAACAACAACAACCCCTTGTCCGATTTTGATGAAACAAATTTAGAAAAATTAAGAATTACAATTTCTCTAATCTGTTTCTATACCGTTTTCCTATATGTGCAACACTTTCGAAGTTAAAAATGAATGTATGAAGGGAAAAAAGTATTTTTTGCGTAAAAATTAAAATTATTTTTTTAATTTCATAAAAATTCAAAATGTAAAAAAGTGCCAAAACTAATTACTTTCGCGTAAAGTCACATAACTCATGAGCAAAAAAAGGCATAGATCATGAAAATCGATGCACGCGTTTCTCATTTATTCATTTATTCGTATGTGTCAGTTTTTTTTATGACCTTTTAAATTTTTTCCTTATCTTGATATTTTTTCGCTTAGTTGTAACATTTTGGCAAAAACTTAGTTTAACATAACTCGAGAACCACTTGTCCGATTTTGCTAAAACAAACTCAAAAAAATTTAGAATTACAATTTCTATTTGTTTTTATTCAAAAAAGTGTCATTTATCGCCTTGGAGTGTTGCCTGACGACTTCGATAAGCTGTGACTTTCACACCGGGTGCCAACAAATTGTTTGATTTCAACATGGAAGCCAGCTCTTCCGATTTATGCTGTGTTAATTCCAACTTAGCAACAATTGAATCAAGCTTATTTTGAGTTATTAAAATTTTCCCATTGTATACTGATGGCTCATATGGGGGATCATCACGTGCATGATATGTCGGAGCAGTCGTAGAAGAGAAAATATCTGGGCTAGAAGCTTTTGGCACAGGAGTGTGGTCCGAATGAGGCAATCGTGTTGCGGCACTTGCAACACCAACGTACGATTTTCTTATCCTTCTTGCGGCTCCTTTATTCGCACATGCATAGCAATTCAATGGATTGTGACCTTCGCCAGGATTAGTCCAAGTCATTGGGACACCGAATGGCATACTTTCACGTCTTCTATTTTCCAATCCTTTAGACGGTTGTAGCAGCTTTTACACACTATATTTGGTACCCAATTTTCGTTCACTATAACATTTTGGTTGAAGTACATCTCGTATGTTTGAACAAAATCAGTAGGTACTGAAATTTCCCCTTTTCTTATGTGTTGAGACATATTGACGACAGCAGTAGCAAAAGCTATTTATTTCTGGCTTGCACAGTTCCATATTCTGTTCTCTTTTGTTCACTTTTAAAAAACTGGAGAAAAATCACTTTTACTGTTCGCGTTCGTCGGCACTTGTTGAATGACAAAAATCACAGAACCAGTGTGAGAAAGAGAATATTTCTCTTTTAGTACAGTAGAAAAATGAGTTATGTGACTTTACGCGAAAGTAATTAGTTTTGGCACTTTTTTCCATTTTGGATTTTTTATGAATTTAAAAAAAAATTTAAATTTTTAGGCAAAAAATACTTTTTTCCCTTCATACATTCATTTTTAACTTCGAAAGTGTTGCACATATAGGAAAACGGTATAGAAACAGATTAGAGAAATTGTAATTCTTAATTTTTCTAAATTTGTTTCATCAAAATCGGACAAGTGGTTCTCGAGTTATGTTAAACTAAGATAAGAAAAGATAAGGAAAAAATGTAAAAGGTAATAAAAAAAAACTGACACATACGAATGCCAAACCCTTTGAGGGTGTTACTATACTGACCTAGTACCATCACCCTGACTTGGAATTTCTCACCCCCCAGATTGGCTTTTGTACTGTGTTTTCAGCCCTGCAAAATTCAGAAGTGAGCTGAACTGAAAAGTAAATAAGTTAAATTGCATAAATTAAAGTAAACGAGTGCATAAAGATGAACTTTACAAAGTTAAGTGTACAACAGCTAAAAGAAGCGCTGCGCCGTCTAGAGCTACGAGTAACCGGCAATAAAGCCGAGTTATCCGGCGATTGCAAGAATCAGAGGAGGAGAAGGTACGACCCGTTGTGGAGGCTATTATAGAAAATGCAAAATATTTGAACGCAGAGGAGGCATCGACTGATGCTGGGGGCGATGTGCAGCTGGAAATTTAAGTTATTTAATTTACATATAAGTAAGAATTTTGTGAGCTATAGACCGGAATCTATTATATTAATCAGGGACCCCCCGTAACGATTATTTTTGTATTTTTAGCATCAAAAATGGAAGACTTCCCAATATCGCAGATACGTTTCAAGTATATGAATATGCACGTCTCTTCATGCTCAACAAAAAGCTTCTATAAACTAAAAAAATTTGAGGGAAATCCATATAAGTTACAAATAATCATTATTTTTTATTTTTATTTTTTTGGTCAAACATAAAAGTTATTTTTTGATTTTTATTTTTTCGATCAAACATAAAAGTTATTTTTTGATTTTTATTTTTTTGATCAAACATAATAGTTATTTTTGATTTTTATTTTTTTGATCAAAAATAAAAGTTATTTCTTGAGCGATATTTTATCCCTCAAGAATAAAATTAAGTTTTGAGTTTTAACTTTTTTCGCGGATTGAAAAACTCAAAACGCCGCTGTGCCTTTTTGGCAAGTAATAAATCATAATTATTGGGTGGTATATCCTCATCAACATATCGTCGCTGCCAACGAAGACATGTCGTCCCCTTTTTGCGTTTTTATCGTAACCACCATTTTTTCGAAATTTACTTTTTGATGCAAATTTGTTCATCATCCCATAGCGCATCATCTGGTAAAATTTTATAGCTGAAATCCTCACAGTTATGTCAAAAAATGGCTATCTTTTTTATCGTATCCACCAATTCATAAATGAAAAAAATAAAAAAAAAATTTAAAAAATGCTCTCCTGTAAAATTTCCTTTTTGGCGTTTACGATAAAAACGCAAAAAGGGGACGATGTTTCGTTGTTCGCGTGGAAGACTAACATATTTCAGCCAAATTTTTTTTATTAGAATTTCTAGAATTTTTTGGAGTATGCAGTTTTGTAGCTCATTGAATTCTAGAAGGAAGTCCGTATACATTCATAATATTAACATTTTATATGAAAGAAAACAATTAAAGTCGTGGAAAAAAAAATTCGCCAAAAATCAGCGCAATTTTTTAGGGGTTTATAATATATCCGTGAGAGGCATGCCTGTTGTAGGAGTAGACTAAGATCCACATCACCCGAGGGTTGGTGGAGTGAAGAAAATCGTTTCCGCTGTTTTAATAATCATGTGATAAAATTTCGCTAATCCCGTTTTATTTTATTTCAAAAGAACCGAAATCAACAGATCCTCCGATTTCGGGATTGACATCCCTTATATATACACTTCAACATGTGGTAGATGGGTGTGCATTTAAGTCATAGGTGGTCAGCCTGCACTAACAAACAAAAAAAATTTTGTCAACTACAATTTCAAACTTATTCTGAGTAATAGAGTGTTAAGAGTTTCATATAATCAAATAAAAAATTTTATTTTAATTCACGTGCTCCCGTCATAAGAGCTCAACTCATGACTGATCCCCATGGCCCCCCTTACCTGTCCAATATGCTTTTCGGAATTTGAATCATATTCTTCAAACATATAAGTGCAGAAGTCTAATATTACTCATATTGGAAAATCTAATTCTAAAATACATTAAAATTTATTTCTAAAATTGTATACTTAATAAATTTAATGGCAATGCAAACTGCCCATCTATGATGTTTATGCATAGGCATGAAATGTTAACCAGCTGAACTCTTTGTATTAGTTATTTTGTTTTTCTTTTGAGTCAACGAAGCAAAATTTTTTGATGTGAGAGGCTGAATCCCATACCGCTGACCTATCTCAACAATGCACTGTGGGCGTCTGATCACCATAATGGGGAAATAAGATAGTTTATATTTATGTACATTAGAGCGGGTTGATTTGTATGGACCCAAAAAAATTCACAGGGGCCCATGGCGATTATGGTTAATTGGATAATTTCAAGCATTTTTGCCGAAGAAACTATAGGTCTAACATGAATTTCGAGCTAGCGGATTTTTCAAACGTATTTTTTTTTTCTTAAAAAAGTGATTCACTTGTTAAAAAGCTGTGTTGAAAACTAAAAAAATTCATTCTATATATGCATTTAGGGGTTTTTTTGAGTCGATAAACCCATTTCCGACATTCATTTTTTATTTTGACGTCCGCCAGAGGGCGTTTCTGTCCTTTTATTTTTGTATTTTTTTTTATTTTTTTGTTTTAAGTAATTCACTCGTTGAAAAGCTGTATTGAAAACTAAAAAAAAATCATTCTATATATGCATCTGGGGGTTTTTGGGGTCGATAAATCCATTTCTGACATTAGTTTTTTCTTTTTACGTCCGCCAGAGGGCGCTTACGTCCTTTTTGGATTTTATCTTTATTTTTACCTGGTTCACTTGTAGAAAAGCTGTATTGAAAACAATAAAAAAAACTTTCTATATGTGTATCTGGGGGTTTTTAGGGTTGATAAATCCATTTCTGGTATTGATTTTTTATTTTGACGTCCACCAGAGGGCGCTTCCGTCCAATTTTTGAATTTTAACACCTTTTTCCGAAAATCAACAACAATGTTCCGAAAATCTATGAAATTCGACTTTCCCATAATGCAATTTCTTTTTTTTAAGTAGACTAATTTTTAAATTGAAAAAAATACGTTTGGGCCAGTTTTTCGAAAATCGAATTATTTCCAAATTTCATGCAAATTCCTCAATTTTTACTCAAGTTATGTTAATTTGTATAATTTTCGAAATGGGGCGTGGTTATCATCCGATTTCGCCCATTTTCAATAGCAACCTATCTTGGCCAAAAGGTAACCTGTATACAAAATTTCATGCAAACAGACGGACGGGCATGTCTTAATGGACTCCTCTTTTCAACCTAAGAACTTTCATATGGAACTCTATATCTATCTCGATTATTTTGTGCCGTTACGTACTACCGTTATGTGAACAAAATTAATATACCCTTGTACTAGTACTAGTACACTGGGTATAAAAAATATCACGCATACATAAACTCTACGTATAACTTTGATTATAAAAAAGCACCGTTAACCTAATACCAAACAAAAACTAAGCAAACAAATATTTTTTTTTGCACAAAACCAAGCTATTCTTTGTAACTTCCACCATGCACTTTTTTATTATTAATAACTGTTTTAATACATACCTTTTAGTTTTCTTAAAAACTTTTTTCCGTTATTTATTGGTTGATTTTTTTTTTTTGTTTATTATCAATTTCAATTGACGCGAAAACTATAGCAAACACAGTATAGAAATGAAAAGTAGCGGGATCACGTGTGTCATTTGTAATACAATGTAAATAAACAGTACCCAGCAAACCATCGGAGTTATAATTATCAATCTTGATAAAAAACCAAATATTTGTATCAAATATTTTGAATTCTGCTTAAAAAATAATAATTTGAAAATAATTTTAATAAAATACAACTGGTTTTTTACGCAAAATTCAAAATACTTGATAAAAAAAATTTGTATCTTGACAATTTAACAAGAATATAGAATCGACGTGTTAGTCTACTTAAAAAAAAGAAATGGCATTATGGGAAAGTCGAATTTCATAGATTTTCGGAACATTGTTGTTGATTTTCGGAAAAGGGTGTTAAAATTCAAAAATTGGACGGAAGCGCCCTCTGGCGGACGTCAAAATATAAAATCAATACTAGAAATGGATTTATCAACCCTAAAAACCCCCAGATGCACATATAGAATGTTTTTTTTATTGTTTTCAATACAGCTTTTCTACAAGTGAACCACGTAAAAATAAAGATAAAATCCAAAAAGGACGTAAGCGCCCTCTGGCGGACGTAAAAAGAAAAAACTAATGTCAGAAATGGATTTATCGCCCCGAAAAACCCCCAGATGCATATATAGAATGATTTTTTTTTAGTTTTCAATACAGCTTTTCAACGAGTGAATTACTTAAAAGAAAAAAATAAAAAAAAATACAAAAATAAAAGGACGGAAACGCCCTCTGGCGGACGTCAAAATAAAAAATGAATGTCGGAAATGGGTTTATCGACTCAAAAAACCCCCAAATGCATATATAGAATGAATTTTTTTAGTTTTCAACACAGCTTTTTAACAAGTGAATCACTTTTTTAAGAAAAAAAAAATACGTTTGAAAAATCCGCTAGCTCGAAATTCATGATAGACCTATAGTTTCTTCGGCAAAAATGCTTAAAATTATCCAATTAACCACAATCGCCATGGGCCCCTGATGCAAAAAAAATCGACCCGCTCTAATGTACATACATTTTTTCACCTGGTACACTTGGCGAATTTTGCCCCATACATACAATATCAATGTGTATACATATAAATATGTTTCAAATTATTGAGCACTTATGCTGACAAGGATATATCATCTAATAATTATGATCAACAACCTGCCAGAAAGGCGCTGCGGTTATTTGAGTTTTTCAATCCGCGAAAAAAGTTAAAACTCAAAACTTAATTTTTATTCTTGAGGGATAAAATATCGCTCAAGAAATAAAAGTTATTTTTGATCAAAAAAATAAAAATCAAAAAATAACTTTTATGTTTGATCAAAAAAATAAAAATCAAAAAATATCTTTTATTTTTGATCAAAAAAATAAAAATTTAAAATAACTGCTATTGTTGATTTTTATGAAAAAAATCTGAAAATAATGATTAAATGTGGATTTTTATATTAAAACTCATAACAGTTACGGTCCCTGATATTAATAGGCTAACAAATTTTACATATAAATATTGCCAAGCTTAAACCCATACTAAATATGCATAAATATTTATGAAATGCATATGGATTTGTTGGCATAGCTCTAAGGCAGTGCACAATTATCTAATATATAACCAATCCTGCTTCATTTATCTGTAATAAGTGAATGAAAATTTCTCATGCCACTTGAATTGGTTATCTGACAATCAATTTGTACAGAAAGCGGTGAAGCGTCGGGGGTAGTGGTCGAGCGGTTAATGGTTCAAGTACAGCTATCGGCCAAAATTTTTTTTTTATTTTTTGTCATTCAAAATTGTTTTTATTTTTTCAATATATAAATATTACTTATCTTGACTTTTTTAAACTAAACTAAACCAAGTGGTTAGCGGTCGTCTTAAATTTTACTGAAGGCAACAACTGATTTCTATTCATATGTACATATGTATTAACTTTTAAAAGGGCAGATTTGCAACCCGAGCCCCAAACAAGACTAGACCAAATTGAATAGAAAAATTAATATATATTTTTTCTTTAAATCAAATAAAAAATCCATATAAATTGTTTTAAATATTGCTAAGTTATGGTTAAAGAAAAAACTAGAAAATCCTCAAACTTTTTTTGACCTAACCAGAATTTGTAATTTACCCCCTCTAAAAAAATTTAAAAACACGCCTGTATAATAAATTTCTATAAAAAGAACTCATTTTCTGCAAAATGAACCTTTCAATCTTTCACTCAACAAGCTCCTCCTTTTATTAGAGAAACTATTTTCATTCTCTCGCTCATTGCCCATACAGCTTGAATTGGTGATTTGACAATAAATTCGTAGATAAAGCAGTAGACCAGTGGTTAGCGCATCGGATAGCGAGCGAACTGTTGTAGGTTCGAGAACAGCTCCGGGCTACAATTTTATTTTTTTTTTCATTGAAATAGTTTTTTCTTTTTTAAAACATCTTTAGGTATATGAGTATTTCTAATCTTGATTTTTTATAAGCTCATTAAAATTTCATAAGACATATTTTTATATTTGTGATACTTTTTTCGGAAAAAACTTACTGCGAATATTTTCATAAATATGCATACATACCACCCATTATAGAAATGAGATAACCGCTTATACAATTTGGGTTTTTTGGTAAGTTTTTCCGAAAATTAAATTTTTTTTAAAAACACCCTCATATTCATAAAAAATGAAATTGGGTTATAAAGCTTTTTAAAATGACATTTTCATACAAATTTTGAATAATAAGAGCTTAATAAACCTTTTATATTTTATATGAATAAGGGGGATATTGTTCTGTTTATCGGACTTCGGTAGATTATTTCTATAAATTTTGAAATATAAAAATCCATAATTTTTCACAGGTCCTTAAATTTTGTACTAAACGAAGTGGTTAGAGGTCAACTAAAATATTACTAAAGACATTTTGCCCGGTTTCAATATACCTACAAAAATCAAATCAAAAATCAATATAAAATGTCTTTTTAAATATTTTCAAGTTAGGGTTGAGGAAAAAGGCTAGAAAATTCTCAAACTATTTTTGCAAAAGGCTACATTTTGCCCGGTTTAACCAATTTTGAATAAATTTTTTTTTTAAATCAACATACCCACATTTTTTCAAAAATCAAATCAAAAATCGATATGAAATGTCTTTTTAAATATTTCTAAGTTATGGTTAAGGAAAAAAAATAGAAAAACCTTTAACTGTTTTTGCAAAAGCCTAGAGTTGCCCTAACCAGCATTTGTAATTTACCAACACTAAATAATAAATTTCTATAAATAGAACTCATATTTCTACAAAATGAATTTCATTCTTTCACTCAATAAGCTCCTCCTATTATTAGAGAAATTATTTTCACTCCCTCGCTCATTGAGTACTTCGGTCCATTATCTATCTATTATATTAATAGGCTAACAAATTTTACATGTAAATATTTGCCAAGCTTAAACCCATACTAAATATGCATAAATATTTATGAAATGCATATGGATTTGTTGGCATACCTCTAAGGCAGTGCACAATTATCTAAAATAAAACCAATCCTGCTTCATTTATCTGTAATAAGCGAATGAAAATTTCTCATGCCACTTGAATTGGTTATCTGACAATCAATTTGTACATAAAGCGATAGCCCAGTGGGAAGCGTCGGGGGTAGTGGTCGAGCGGTTAATGGTTCAAGTACAGCTATCGGCCAAATTTTTTTTTTTTTTTTTTTGTCATTCAAAATTGTTTTTATTTTTTCAATATATAAATATTTCTTATGTTGACTCTTTTAAAATTTTTATGTTTGTGATGTCTATTTTCGAGAAAAAAAATTGCTGAATATTTTTAGTTGACGGAAAGCATATGCCTAGATACCACCCATTATAGAAATGCGATAACCGCTTATTCAATTTGGGTTTTTTGTCGAATTTTTGATGATATAAGATCGAAGTTGCGAAATTTTTTCAAACACAGTATCTATTTATCGGACTTCGGTAGATTAGTTCTATAAATTTTAGTAATTTCTACCGTTTGAGACAAAGTTGCTGATAGACTCCCTATTTAAAATATAAAAATCGACAACATATTTAATATGTACTTAAATTTTGAACTAAATCAAGTGGTTAGCGGTCGTCTTAAATTTTACTGAAGGCAACAACTGATTTCTATTCATATGTGCATATGTATTAAGTTTTAAAAGGGCAGATTTGAAACCCGAGCCCCAAACAAGACTAGACCAAATTGAATAGAAAAATTTATATATATTTTTTCTTTAAATTAAATAAAAAATTTGCTAAGTTATGGTTAAAGAAAAAAGCTAGAAAATCCTCAAACTTTTTTTGACCTAACCAGAATTTGTAATTTACCCCCTCTAAAAAAATTTAAAAACACGCCTGTATAATAAATTTCTATAAAAAGAACTCATTTTCTGCAAAATGAACCTTTCAATCTTTCACTCAACAAGCTCCTCCTTTTATTAGAGAAACTATTTTCATTCTCTCGCTTATTGCCCACACAGCTTGAATTGGTGATTTGACAATAAATTCGTAGATAAAGCAGTAGAGCAGTGGTTAGCACATCGGATGGCGAGCGAACTGTTGTAGGTTCGAGAACAGCTCCGGGCTACAATTTTTTTTTTTCATTGAAATAGTTTTTTCTTTTTTAAAACATCTTTAGGTATATGAGTATTTCTAATCTTGATTTTTTATAAGCTCATTAAAATTTCATAAGACATATTTTTATATTTGTGATACTTTTTTCGGAAAAAAACCGACTGCGAATATAGAAATGAGATAACCGCTTATACAATTTGGGTTTTTTGGTAAGTTTTTCCGAAAATTAAAATTTTTTTAAAAACACGCTCATATTCATAAAAAAAAATTGGTTTATAAAGCTTTTTAAAATGACATTTTCATACAAATTTTGAATAATAAGAGCTTAATAAACCTTTTATATTTTTTATGAATAAGGGGGATATTGTTCTGTTTATCGGACTTCGGTAGATTATTTCTATAAATTTTGAAATATAAAAATCCATAATTTTTCACAGGTCCTTAAATTTTGTACTAAACGAAGTGGTTAGAGGTCAACTAAAATATTACTAAAGACATTTTGCCCGGTTTCAATATACCTACATTTTTTTTTTTTTTCAAAAATCAAATAAAAAATCAGTATAAAATGTCTTTTTAAAAATTTTCAAGTTAGGGTTGAGGAAAAAAGCTTAAAAACCCTCAAACTGTTTTTGCATAAGGCTACATTTTGCCCGGTTTCACCACTTTTGAATATTTTTTTTTAAATCAATATACGTACTATTTTTTCAAAAATCAAATCAAAAATCGATAAGAAATGTATTTTTAAATATTTTTAAGTTATGGTTAAGGAAAAAAGATAGAAAAACCTTTAACAGTTTTTGCAAAAGGCTAGATTTTGGCTGATTTTACCACTTTGAATACATTTTTTTTTTTAAATCAACATACCTACATTTTTTTTTTGATCAAATCAAAAATCAAATTAAAAATCAATATAAAATGTCTTTTTAAATATTTTCAAGTTAGGGTTGAGGAAAAAAGCTTAAAAACCCTCAAACAGTTTTTGCATAAGGCTAGATTTTGCCCGGTTTAACCACACAGAGCCAACACTGCCTAATAAAATAGAACAAAAGTCATATGATATCTCTATAGATTTTCTTCAAGAAGAAGTTCTTTTTATTTTTGAAGAGAAAATCTTATTAATCTTTACAAAGAGAAATCTTGCAAAAAACGTACTGATTTCTTAGGGTTCCTAACAAGAAGATTCGACTTATTAAAGTTTTCGAAGGGAAAACATATTTCCGCGTAATTGTATGTGTTAATAAGACGATCTTAGGGTTCCTAACAAGAAGATTTGACTTATTAACAGATTTCCGCATAATTGTATGTGTTAATAAGACGATCTTAGGGTTCCTAACAAGAAGATTTGACTTATTAACAGATTTCCGCATAATTGTATTTGTTAATAAGACGATCTTAGGGTTCCTAACAAGAAGATTTGACTTATTAATGTTTTCAAAGGGAAAACATATTTCCGCATAATTGTATGTGTTAATAAGACGATCTTAGGGTTCCTAACAAGAAGATTTGACTTATTAACAGATTTCCGCATAATTGTATGTGTTAATAAGACGATCTTAGGGTTCCTAACAAAAAGATTTGACTTATTAATGTTTTCAAAGGGAAAACATATTTCCGCATAATTGTATGTGTTAATAAGACGATCTTAGGGTTCCTAACAAGAAGATTTGACTTACTAACAGATTTCCGCATAATTGTATGTGTTAATAAGATTTGACTTATTAATGTTTTCAAAGGGAAATCTTGCAGAAAACGAACTGATTTCTTAGGGTTCCTAACAGGAAGATTCGACTGATTAATGTTTTCAAAATGAAATCACATATTATTGAGAAGAAAATAAAAATTATATTTCAGAGTTCTTATATTGCCTTCGAGAACTTCAGATTATCAGTTACGATTCAGTTTTAGATTTCTCTTGTATTGCCTTTACCTTCTTATGTTGCCTTTTTATATTTCCTTCAAGCCATCTCACCGCACTCTTCCTTACATTGCCTTCCACACTTGCCATATTGCCTCCACCGCGAATCGAACTAACCACATATTGAATGCTGAGCACAGGTGCTTACCATCGAGCCATCGGGTACTTCTGCTTCTCAGCGTATAATTGTTCTACATGATGTCTGCTGATGATGATGCAAGATTTCCCTTTGAAAATATTAATAAGTCAAATCTTCTTGTTAGGAACCCTAAGATCGTCTTATTAACACATACAATTATGCGGAAATCTGTTAATAAGTCAAATCTTCTTGTTAGGAACCCTAAGATCGTCTTATTAACACATACAATTATGCGGAAATATGTTTTCCCTTTGAAAACATTAATAAGTCAAATCTTCTTGTTAGGAACCCTAAGATCGTCTTATTAACACATACAATTATGCGGAAATATGTTTTCCCTTTGAAAACATTAATAAGTCAAATCTTCTTGTTAGGAACCCTAAGATCGTCTTATTAACACATACAATTATGCGGAAATATGTTTTCCCTTTGAAAACATTAATAAGTCAAATCTTCTTGTTAGGAACCCTAAGATCGTCTTATTAACACATACAATTATGCGGAAATCAGTTAATAAGTCAGATCTTCTTGTTAGGAACCCTAAGATCGTCTTATTAACACATACAATTATGCGGAAATCTGTTAATAAGTCAAATCTTCTTGTTAGGAACCCTAAGATCGTCTTATTAACACATACAATTATGCGGAAATATGTTTTCCCTTTGAAAACATTAATAAGTCAAATCTTCTTGTTAGGAACCCTAAGATCGTCTTATTAACACATACAATTATGCGGAAATATGTTTTCCCTTTGAAAACATTAATAAGTCAAATCTTCTTGTTAGGAACCCTAAGATCGTCTTATTAACACATACAATTATGCGGAAATCAGTTAATAAGTCAGATCTTCTTGTTAGGAACCCTAAGATCATCTTATTAATACCTACAATTATACAGAAATCAGTTAATAAGTCAAATCTTCTTGTTAGGAACCCTAAGATCATCTTATTAAAAAGAACCCTAAGAAATCAGTCCGTTTTCTGCAAGATTTTCCTTTGAAAACATTAATAAGTCAAATCTTATTGTTAGGGCGGCCGCCGTGGTGTAGCGGTTAAGTGTTCGGCCTTCTACACCAAGTCGTGGCGGTTCGATGCCCGGCAAAAGTAACATCAAAAATTATTTAGAAAAAGAATTTTTCTAAACGGGGTCGCCCCTCGGCAGTAGTTTGGCTAACTCTCCGGGTGTATTTCTGCCATGAGAAGCTTCTCAGCAAAAAATTCATTTGCTTTGCAAGTGCCGTTCGGAGTCGGCAAAAAACTGTAGGTCCCGC
Organism: Campiglossa producta; assembly: GCA_964058755.1. Classification (NCBI taxonomy): domain Eukaryota; kingdom Metazoa; phylum Arthropoda; class Insecta; order Diptera; family Tephritidae; genus Campiglossa; species Campiglossa producta. The sequence goes on from CAXKVI010000004.1 coordinate 45,284,346, forward strand.
CAACTTGTAGGAAAAACTCAAAAAGCAACACACCACAAGTTGGAAAGAGAAGCTCGGCTAAAAATCTCGTTAGAGGTTATGATAACCTGTTGGTATATCGCCGCCATTATTATTATTATTATTATATTATTAAAATAAGAAGTTTTTCTCTTTCAGCTTTTTTTCAATATTTTGACAGAAATTTCGAGAAGATTTTCTTATTAATAACACATATAAAAAGAAATCGCAAAGAAAAAAGAAGAAATTGCACTTGATAATATCAATAAGAATTTCCTCATTAAACCAAATAGATTTGCGTATGGTTTTTTTTTCGTTTCCGCCGTCTTGACTACCCCTGAGCCTGAAAACCGTTCATAAAGACAATCTTATTAATTTTATTAGGCATTTTTGGCTCTGTGCAATTTTGAATAACTTTTTTTTTAAATCAACATACCCACATTTTTTTCAAAAATCAAATCAAAAATCGATATGAAATGCATCTTTAAATATTTCTAAGTTATGGCTAAGGAAAAAGGCTAGAAAATCCTCAAACTATTTTTGCAAAAGGCTACATTTTGCCCGGTTTCACCACTTTTGAATATTTTTTTTTTAAATCAATATACGTACTATTTTTTTCAAAAATCAAATCAAAAATCGATAAGAAATGTATTTTTAAATATTTTTAAATTATGGTTAAGGAAAAAAGATAGAAAAACCTTTAACAGTTTTTGCAAAAGGCTAGATTTTGGCTGATTTTACCACTTTGAATAAATTTTTTTTTTTAAATCAACATACCTATCGTACAGCTAAAAAAAAATTTAAAAACACGCCTGTATAATAAATTTCTATAAAGAGAACTCATTTTCTGCAAAATGAACCTTTCAATCTTTCACTCAACAAGCTCCTCCTTTTATTAGAGAAACTATTTTCATTCTCTCGCTCATTGCCCATACAGCTTGAATTGGTGATTTGACAATAAATTCGTAGATAAAGCAGTAGAGCAGTGGTTAGCGCATCGGATAGCGAGCGAACTGTTGTAGGTTCGAGAACAGCTCCGGGCTACAATTTTTTTTTTTTTTCATTGAAATAGTTTTTTCTTTTTTAAAACATCTTAGGTATATGAGTATTTCTAATCTTGATTTTTTATAAGCTCATTAAAATTTCATAAGACATTTTTATATTTGTGATACTTTTTTCGGAAAAAACTTACTGCGAATATTTTCATAAATATACATACATACCACCCATTATAGAAATGAGATAACCGCTTATACAATTTGGGTTTTTTGGTAAGTTTTTCCGAAAATTAAAATTTTTTTAAAAACACGCTCATATTCATAAAAAAAAATTGGTTTATAAAGCTTTTTAAAATGACATTTTCATACAAATTTTGAATAATAAGAGCTTAATAAACCTTTTATATTTTTTATGAATAAGGGGGATATTGTTCTGTTTATCGGACTTCGGTAGATTATTTCTATAAATTTTGAAATATAAAAATCCATAATTTTTCACAGGTCCTTAAATTTTGTACTAAACGAAGTGGTTAGAGGTCAACTAAAATATTACTAAAGACATTTTGCCCGGTTTCAATATACCAAAATTTTTTTTTTTTTTTTCAAAAATCAAATCAAAAATCAGTATAAAATGTCTTTTTAAATATTTTCAAGTTAGGGTTGAGGAAAAAAGCTTAAAAACCCTCAAACTGTTTTTGCATAAGGCTACATTTTGCCCGGTTTCACCACTTTTGAATATTTTTTTTTTAAATCAATATACGTACTATTTTTTCAAAAATCAAATCAAAAATCGATAAGAAATGTATTTTTAAATATTTTTAAGTTATGGTTAAGGAAAAAAGATAGAAAAACCTTTAACAGTTTTTGCAAAAGGCTAGATTTTGGCTGATTTTACCACTTTGAATACATTTTTTTTTTAAATCAACATACCTACATTTTTTTTTAATCAAATCAAAAATCAAATTAAAAATCAATATAAAATGTCTTTTTAAATATTTTCAAGTTAGGGTTGAGGAAAAAAGCTTAAAAACCCTCAAACTGTTTTTGCATAAGGCTAGATTTTGCCCGGTTTAACCACACAGAGCCAACACTGCCTAATAAAATAGAACAAAAGTCATATGATATCTCTATAGATTTTCTTCAAGAAGAAGTTCTTTTTATTTTTGAAGAGAAAATCTTATTAATCTTTACAAAGAGAAATCTTGTTAGGAACCCTAAGATCGTCTTATTAACACATACAATTATGCGGAAATCTGTTAATAAGTCAAATCTTCTTGTTAGGAACCCTAAGATCGTCTTATTAACACATACAATTATGCGGAAATCTGTTAATAAGTCAAATCTTCTTGTTAGGAACCCTAAGATCGTCTTATTAACACATACAATTATGCGGAAATATGTTTTCCCTTTGAAAACATTAATAAGTCAAATCTTCTTGTTAGGAACCCTAAGATCGTCTTATTAACACATACAATTATGCGGAAATCTGTTAATAAGTCAAATCTTCTTGTTAGGAACCCTAAGATCGTCTTATTAACACATACAATTATGCGGAAATATGTTTTCCCTTTGAAAACATTAATAAGTCAAATCTTCTTGTTAGGAACCCTAAGATCGTCTTATTAACACATACAATTATGCGGAAATCAGTTAATAAGTCAGATCTTCTTGTTAGGAACCCTAAGATCATCTTATTAATACCTACAATTATACAGAAATCAGTTAATAAGTCAAATCTTCTTGTTAGGAACCCTAAGATCATCTTATTAAAAAGAACCCTAAGAAATCAATCCGTTTTCTGCAAGATTTTCCTTTGAAAACATTAATAAGTCAAATCTTATTGTTAGGAACCCTAAGATCGTCTTATTAACACATACAATTATGCGGAAATATGTTTTCCCTTTGAAAACATTAATAAGTCAAATCTTCTTGTTAGGAACCCTAAGATCGTCTTATTAACACATACAATTATGCGGAAATCAGTTAATAAGTCAGATCTTCTTGTTAGGAACCCTAAGATCGTCTTATTAACACATACAATTATGCGGAAAATGTTAATAAGTCAAATCTTCTTGTTAGGAACCCTAAGATCGTCTTATTAACACATACAATTATGCGGAAATATGTTTTCCCTTTGAAAACATTAATAAGTCAAATCTTCTTGTTAGGAACCCTAAGATCGTCTTATTAACACATACAATTATGCGGAAATCAGTTAATAAGTCAGATCTTCTTGTTAGGAACCCTAAGATCATCTTATTAATACCTACAATTATACAGAAATCAGTTAATAAGTCAAATCTTCTTGTTAGGAACCCTAAGATCATCTTATTAAAAAGAACCCTAAGAAATCAGTCCGTTTTCTGCAAGATTTTCCTTTGAAAACATTAATAAGTCAAATCTTCTTGTTAGGAACCCTAAGATCGTCTTATTAACACATACAATTATGCGGAAATATGTTTTCCCTTTGAAAACATTAATAAGTCAAATCTTCTTGTTAGGAACCCTAAGATCGTCTTATTAACACATACAATTATGCGGAAATCAGTTAATAAGTCAGATCTTCTTGTTAGGAACCATAAGATCGTCTTATTAACACATACAATTATGCGGAAATCTGTTAATAAGTCAAATCTTCTTGTTAGGAACCCTAAGATCGTCTTATTAACACATACAATTATGCGGAAATATGTTTTCCCTTTGAAAACATTAATAAGTCAAATCTTCTTGTTAGGAACCCTAAGATCGTCTTATTAACACATACAATTATGCGGAAATCAGTTAATAAGTCAGATCTTCTTGTTAGGAACCCTAAGATCATCTTATTAATACCTACAATTATACAGAAATCAGTTAATAAGTCAAATCTTCTTGTTAGGAACCCTAAGGCTAGATTTTGGCTGATTTTACCACTTTGAATACATTTTTTTTTTTTTAAATCAACATACCTATCGTACAGCTAAAAAAATTTAAAAACACGCCTGTATAATAAATTTCTATAAAAAGAACTCATTTTCTGCAAAATGAACCTTTCAATCTTTCACTGATTTGACAATAAATTCGTAGATAAACCAGTAGAGCAGTGGTTAGCGCATCGGATAGCGAGTGAACTGTTGTAGGTTCGAGAACAGCTCCGGGCTACAATTTTTTTTTTTTCATAGAAATAGTTTTTTCTTTTTTAAAACATCTTTAGGTATATGAGTATTTCTAATCTTGATTTTTTCTAAGCTCATTAAAATTTCATAAGACATATTTTTATATTTGTGATACTTTTTTCGGAAAAAACTTACTGCGAAAATTTTCATAAATATACATACATACCACCCATTATAGAAATGAGATAACCGCTTATACAATTTGAGTTTTTTGGTAAGTTTTTCCGAAAATAAAAATTTTTTTAAAAACACCCTCATATTCATAAAAAATAAAATTTGTTTATAAAGCTTTTTAAAATGACATTTTCATACAAATTTTGAATAATAAGAGCTTAATAAACCTTTTATATTTTTTATGAATAAGGGGGATATTGTTCTGTTTATCGGACTTCGGTAGATTATTTCTATAAATTTTGAAATATAAAAATCCATAACTTTTCATAGGTCCTTAAATTTTGTACTAAAAGAAGTGGTTAGAGGTCAACTAAAATATTACTAAAGACATTTTGCCCGGTTTCAATAAACATTTTTATTTTTTTTTTCAACTATCAAATCAAAAATCAATATAAAATGTCTTTTTAAATATTTTCAAGTTATTGTTGAGGAAAAAAGCTTAAAAACCCTCAAACTGTTTTTGCATAAGGCTAGATTTTGCCCGGTTTAACCAATTTTGAATAACTTTTTTTTTAAATCAACATACCCACATTTTTTTCAAAAATCAAATCAAAAATCGATATGAAATGTCTTTTTAAATATTTCCAAGTTATGGCTAAGGAAAAAGGCTAGAAAATCCTCAAACTATTTTTGCAAAAGGCTACATTTTGCCCGGTTTCACCACTTTTGAATATTTTTTTTTTAAATCAATATACGTACTATTTTCTTTCAAAAATCAAATCAAAAATCGATAAGAAATGTATTTTTAAATATTTTTAAGTTATGGTTAAGGAAAAAATATAGAAAAACCTTTAACAGATTTGCAAAAGGCTAGATTTTGGCTGATTTTACCACTTTGAATACATTTTTTTTTTTTAATCAACATACCTACATTTTTTTTAAATCAAATCAAAAATCAAATTAAAATGTCTTCTAAATATTGCTAAGTTATGGATAAAGAAAAAAGCTGGAAAAACCTTTAACTGTTTTTGCAAAAGCCTAGATTTGCCCTAACTAGCATTTGAAATTTACCAACACTAAATAATAAATTTCTATAACTAGAACTCATATTTCTACAAAATGAATTTCATTCTTTCACTCAATAAGCTCCTCCTATTATTAGAGAAATTATTTTCACTCCCTCGCTCATTTAGTACTTCGGTCCATTATCTATTATATTAATAGGCTAACAAATTTTACATATAAATATTTGCCAAGCTTAAACCCATACTAAATATGCATAAATATTTATGAAATGCATATGGATTTGTTGGCATACCTCTAAGGCAGTGCACAATTATCTAAAATATAACCAATCCTGCTTCATTTATCTGTAATAAGCGAATGAAAATTTCTCATGCCACTTGAATTGGTTATCTGACAATCAATTTGTACATAAAGCGATAGCCCAGTGGGAAGCGTCGGGGGTAGTGGTCGAGCGGTTAATGGTTTAAGTACAGCTATCGGGCAAATTTTTTTTTTTTTTGTCATTCAAAATTGTTTTTATTTTTTCAATATATAAATATTTCTTATCTTGACTTTTTTAAAATTTTTATGTTTGTGATCTCTATTTTCGAGAAACAAAATTGCTGAATATTTTTAGTTGACGGAAAGCATATGCCTAGATACCACCCATTATTGAAATGCGATAACCGCTTATTCAATTTGGGTTTTTTGTCTAATTTTTGATGATATAAGATCGAAGTTGCGAAATTTTTTCAAACACAGTAGTCTATTTATCGGACTTCGGTAGATTAGTTCTATAAATTTTAGTGATTTCTAATGTTTGAGACAAAGTTGCTGATAGACTCCCTATTTAAAATATAAAAATCGACAACATATTTAATATGTACTTAAATTTTGAACTAAATCAAGTGGTTAGCGGTCGTCTTAAATTTTACTGAAGGCAACAACTGATTTCTATTCATATGTACATAAGTATTAAGTTTTAAAAGGGCAGATTTGCAACCCGAGCCCCAAACAAGACTAGCCCAAATTGAATAGAAAAATTAATATATATATTTTTTTTTAATCAAATAAAAAATCCATATAAATTGTCTTAAATATTGCTAAGTTATGGTTAAAGAAAAAAGCTAGAAAATCCTCAAACTTTTTTTGACCTAACCAGAATTTGTAATTTACCCCCTCTAAAAAAATTTAAAAACACGCCTGTATAATAAATTTCTATAAAAAGAACTCATTTTCTGCAAAATGAACCTTTCAATCTTTCACTCAACAAGCTCCTCCTTTTATTAGAGAAACTATTTTCATTCTCTCGCTCATTGCCCATACAGCTTGAATTGGTGATTTGACAATAAATTCGTAGATAAAGCAGTAGAGCAGTGGTTAGCGCATCGGATAGCGAGCGAACTGTTGTAGGTTCGAGAACAGCTCCGGGCTACAATTTTTTTTTCATTGAAATAGTTTTTTCTTTTTTAAAACATCTTTAGGTATAACAAATTTTATATATAAAAATTTGCCAAGCTTAAACCCATACTAAATATGCATAAATATTTATGAAATGCATATGGATTTGTTGGCATACCTCTAAGGCAGTGCACAATTATCTAAAATATAACCAATCCTGCTTCATTTATCTGTAATAAGCGAATGAAAATTTCTCATGCCACTTGAATTGGTTATCTGACAATCAATTTGTACATAAAGCGATAGCCCAGTGGGAATTGGTTATCTGACAATCAATTTGTACATAAAGCGATAGCCCAGTGGGAAGCGTCGGGGGTAGTGGTCGAGCGGTTAATGGTTCAAGTACAGCTATCGGCCAAATTTTTTTTTTTTTTTTTGTCATTCAAAATTGTTTTTATTTTTTCAATATATAAATATTTCTTATCTTGACTCTTTTAAAATTTTTATGTTTGTGATCTCAATTTTCGAGAAAAAAAATTGCTGAATATTTTTAGTTGACGGAAAGCATATGCCTAGATACCACCCATTATAGAAATGCGATAACCGCTTATTCAATTTGGGTGTTTTTGTCTAATTTTTGATGATATAAGATCGAAGTTGCGGAATTTTTCAAACACAGTAGTCTTTTTATCGGACTTCGGTATATTAGTTCTATAAATTTTAGTGATTTCTACCCTTTGAGACAAAGTTGCTGATAGACTCCCTATTTAAAATATAAAAATCGACAACATATTTAATATGTACTTAAATTTTGAACTAAATCAAGTGGTTAGCGGTCGTCTTAAATTTTACTGAAGACAAGAACTGATTTCTATTCATATGTACATATGTATTAACTTTTAAAAGGGCAGATTTGCAACCCGAGCCCCAAACAAGACTAGACCAAATTCAATAGAAAAATTAATATATATTTTTTCTTTAAATCAAATAAAAAATCCATATAAATTGTCTTAAATATTGCTAAGTTATGGTTAAAGAAAAAAGCTAGAAAATCCTCAAACTTTTTTTGACCTAACCAGAATTTGTAATTTACCCCCTCTAAAAAAATTTAAAAACACGCCTGTGTAATAAATTTCAATAAAAAGAACTCATTTTCTGCAAAATGAACCTTTCAATCTTTCACTCAACTAGCTCCTCCTTTTATTAGAGAAACTATTTTCATTCTCTCGCTCATTGCCCATACAGCTTGAATTGGTGATTTGACAATAAATTCGTAGATAAAGCAGTAGAGCAGTGGTTAGCGCATCGGATAGCGAGCGAACTGTTGTAGGTTCGAGAACAGCTCCGGGCTACAATTTTTTTTTCATTGAAATAGTTTTTTCTTTTTTAAAACATCTTTAGGTATAACAAATTTTATATATAAAAATTTGCCAAGCTTAAACCCATACTAAATATGCATAAATATTTATGAAATGCATATGGATTTGTTGGCATACCTCTAAGGCAGTGCACAATTATCTAATATACCAATCCTGCTTCATTTATCTGTAATAAGCGAATGAAAATTTCTCATGCCACTTGAATTGGTTATCTGACAATCAATTTGTACATAAAGCGATAGCCCAGTGGGAATTGGTTATCTGACAATCAATTTGTACATAAAGCGATAGCCCAGTGGGAAGCGTCGGGGGTAGTGGTCGAGCGGTTAATGGTTCAAGTACAGCTATCGGCCAAATTTTTTTTTTATTTTTCGTCATTCAAAATTGTTTTTATTTTTTCAATATATAAATATTTCTTATCTTGACTTTTTTTAAATATTTATGTTTGTGATCTCTATTTTCGAGAAAAAAAATTGCTGAATATTTTTAGTTGACGGAAAGCATATGCCTAGATACCACCCATTATAGAAATGCGATAACCGCTTATTCAATTTGGGTGTTTTTGTCTAATTTTTGATGATATAAGATCGAAGTTGCGGAATTTTTCAAACACAGTAGTCTTTTTATCGGACTTCGGTATATTAGTTCTATAAATTTTAGTGATTTCTACCCTTTGAGACAAAGTTGCTGATAGACTCCCTATTTAAAATATAAAAATCGACAACATATTTAATATGTACTTAAATTTTGAACTAAATCAAGTGGTTAGCGGTCGTCTTAAATTTTACTGAAGACAAGAACTGATTTCTATTCATATGTACATATGTATTAACTTTTAAAAGGGCAGATTTGCTACCCGAGCCCCAAACAAGACTAGACCAAATTGAATAGAAAAATTAATATATATTTTTTCTTTAAATCAAATAAAAAATCCATATAAATTGTCTTAAATATTGCTAAGTTATGGTTACAGAAAAAAGCTAGAAAATCCTCAAACTTTTTTTTGACCTAACCAGAATTTGTAATTTACCCCCTCTAAAAAAATTTAAAAACACGCCTGTATAATAAATTTCTATAAAGAGAACTCATTTTCTGCAAAATGAACCTTTCAATCTTTCACTCAACAAGCTCCTCCTTTTATTAGAGAAACTATTTTCATTCTCTCGCTCATTGCCCATACAGCTTGAATTGGTGATTTGACAATAAATTCGTAGATAAAGCAGTAGAGCAGTGGTTAGCGCATCGGATAGCGAGCGAACTGTTGTAGGTTCGAGAACAGCTCCGGGCTACAATTTTTTTTTTTTTCATTGAAATAGTTTTTTCTTGTTTAAAACATCTTTAGGTATATGAGTATTTCTAATCTTGATTTTTTATAAGCTCATTAAAATTTCATAAGACATATTTTTATATTTGTGATACTTTTTTCGGAAAAAACTTACTGCAAATATTTTCATAAATATACATACATACCACCCATTATAGAAATGAGATAACCGCTTATACAATTTGGGGTTTTTGGTAAGTTTTTTCGAAAATTAAAATTTTTTTAAAAACACCCTCATATTCATAAAAAATAAAATTGGTTTATAAAGCTTTTTAAAATGACATTTTCATACAAATTTTGAATAATAAGAGCTTAATAAACCTTTTATATTTTTTATGAATAAGTGGGATATTGTTCTGTTTATCGGACTTCGGTAGATTATTTCTATAAATTTTGAATTATAAAAATCCATAATTTTTCACAGGTCCTTAAATTTTGTACTAAACGAAGTGGTTAGAGGTCAACTAAAATATTACTAAAGGCATTTTGCCCGGTTTCAATATACCTACATTTTTTTTTTCAAAAATCAAATCAAAAATCAATATAAAATGTCTTTTTAAATATTTTCAAGTTACGGTTGAGGAAAAAAGCTTAAAAACCCTCAAACTGTTTTTGCATAAGGCTAGATTTTGCCCGGTTTAACCAATTTTGAATAACTTTTTTTTTAAATCAACATTCCCACATTTTTTTCAAAAATCAAATCAAAAATCGATATGAAATGTCTTTTTAAATATTTCTAAGTTATGGCTAAGGAAAAAGGCTAGAAAATCTCCCAACTATTTTTGATACGCATTTTTATACAAAATTAGTAAAAACAATTTTGCTGAAGCTGAAATTGGTGAAAATAGTGTCAATTATGGCGCTGGGTGTATAAACCCGGTAAAGAAAACTACGTTGCCGATGCTCTGTCGCGTCAGCAACTGAACATAACATAATCAAATTCAAACTCAGCAACGATTCATAGCGAGCTATCATTAAATTATGGTATATCGGCAGTTGAAAAAACAGTAAATTGTTTTAAAAATCAAATAATTATTGAAGAAGCGGAAATACCATCCAAACAAACATTTATTATTTCAGTTTCGAGATAAAAAACGGTGGTAAATGCCATCCACTGTAGTCTACCTATTTTAGCACATATCCAACATGACATAGTAAAAATATTTCCGAATACGAAATTTTAATACGCAAAAACGTTTGTAACATATCTTTGACCCAAACGATCTGCTTGAGATTATAGTTATGGAACATAATCGCACCGAGCAAAAAATGTCAAACAAATTTTAAAGGAATATGTTTAAGGGAAAAGTATAATCATCACCAAGGACATAAAATATCCCAAACACCAATCCCGTCATACCTTTTTCAAGTCCAATTATTCTTCAGAAAATAATTTATCACCTAACCAATACCCATATATACAATACTCCAATAACTTAATCCATGTTCCTGATTTAAACCCTAAAGTCTTTACAGTGTGGGTGTTCCCAACTTCATGGAAATAATCTTTTCTGATTCCTCTTTATAAAAGTGGAAGTAGATCATCTATAGAAAACTATCGTGGAATAGCAAAGGTCTCCGCCATTCCCAAGTTATTTGAAGCTTTCATTTCCAATCATTTAGCTTATACGATTTCAACACTGATCGCAAGCTCTCAATTCACATTTAATTTAATGTGAGTATCTATTAAGCGCTCTAGGGTTTTTAGTAGAAATGACGTCGGACTAATTGGCCTGTAATCTCCGGTGTACATGTGACTGCTCTTTCCTGCTTTCGGTATGAACACCACACGGGCAGTTCTCCATACTTCCGGCACGTACTTCAGCCTTATGCAACTTTCAAATATTACACTAAGTCATTCTATGGTTCTCTTCCCGGCCATTTGGAGCATGGCAGGGAAGATCCCATCTGGGCCTGGCGACTTAAACTTGGAGAACGAGTTTAGCGCCCACTTGATTTTGGAATGTGTTACCAATCCTTCAATAGCTCGCTCCTGTGTTGATAAGCCTATGCTATTTATTTGTTCATCAATGGCTTCTTCTGATGGAAAGTGAGCATTGATGAGTGTTTCGAGGGATTCTGCACTATTACGCGCCCATTCCCCATTTTCTTTTTTAATAAGGCCTTGAACTTGTACGCCCTTCGAAAGGACCTTTCTCAATCTCGCAGTCTCATTTGAACTTTCCATATCACCACAGAACTTTTGCCAAGAGACTCTTTTTGCTATACGAATTTCTTTCTTGTACACCTTCAACAGGTCCCTGTACTCGTCCCAGCACTCAGCTGAATCCGCTGATTTGTACGCTTTTGTTAGTGTCGTTGTTAGGATATCTGTAGATTTCTCCAGATCCTCAACACTACTAATCGTCTCTGGTTGCCGAAGCCTAGATTTCAAATACCATTGAAAACGGGTCCAATTTGTTGTTTTGGGATTTCTAAATAGTTCCCCTCCTTTAACCGTACTTAGAGATATGTTATAACCAATGTAGCATGATCCGAGGAGGGTCTGTTTAGGACCCTCCCGTCGGATATGTCTGCACTTGGTTCCGAACAAAGAGTGATATCTAATACATTTTTGGACGTTGGTCCCACGTATGTGGGAGTGTTCCCTCTATTAATTACTTGCAAACTACTTTGGAGTAAGAAACAAAAAAAGCGACTCACCCCTTTCATTGGTGTCATCACACCCCCACACATGGTGGTGTGTATTTGCATCCGCGCCAATGACGATATTTCGTCCTACGCACCTGTAGTTTGCCTCCAGCCTCTCCAACTCAACCGGGGGAGCGTCAGTGTCATGCGCCATGTAGCAGGAAACTAACACGAGAGCATCCCCTGTTCCCCGTTTTATCGCAACTACCGCAAGGTCTTCAGTACTGAAATTAGACAGTAAATATGAATTGAGTGTTTTACTTACCATACCAGCTGCTCTAATCCTACCTTCCACGTTCGCGTGATACGTCGTGAAACCTTGTGCGTTTAGTCCGGATACCCTTCCTCCGCAAGAGAGCCATGGCTCCTGGACTAGCGCAACATCGAACGACTTCTCCCCTAGCGTCAGGAGAAGCTCGCTCGAAGCTACCTTACCGTGAAGTTTATCTGAAGGACCCTTAACATCATTAAGGTCACTGTCCCCCTCCACCTCCATCACCGTAGTGCCTCCTTCCCCTGCTTCAATCGTGTTGTGGTTCCCGTCTTTCGGATTTCTCTTCCTGAGGCGCAGGAAAACACTTACAACGCCCCAAGACATCTTTCCGAACTCTGGGTACAACATATCCTCCGCCTCCTTGTTGATTTGGTGGAAGTAACACTGGCCCTCCTCCGTCGGCCTAGATACGTGAAGTATCTTCCAGTCGCGAGTCGGTATATTCGGGTTTTGGCGCTGCAGCAAGCCCAGCGCATCATCCGACTTCACCACCCCCGGGATCCATACCTTAGCTTTCGGTATTGTCGGGATCAGCGCTCTCTCCACCACCTCAAACCTAGCGCTGTTTTGCTTCTGGAGGTTTGGTACAACTCCCTTTAGCCATATTAGCGTTGCATCGTCATTACATGTGATGAGCGTCACCCCATTATACCAGCCCGCTGCATCGAAGCTGGGGAATGGCTTATTCGGCTCATCCTTCATAAGTTTGATTATGGCACTCAGCAGCTCCCTCTCTACAGATCGCCACCTGCCAGTGGACATCTGTCCGTAGGGATCACTGCGATCAAGCAGCGCCACCGTTAGGTGCTGCCTTGCCACTTCACTTAGCTTTGAAGCCGGAGTTTCTACGTTATCTCCCCTTGGCTTTTTAGCTTCATACTTCGCGCTCGCCGCCCCGGATGTTGTCGGTTTTTCGCCGGGTAAGGGAGGGGGATTTGGGTCAGGAATGGTGGATCGGGGAGAGCGTCGGGGAGTGGTTAAGGGAGATTTGGCAGTTCTTAGTCACCGACCACCATTGCTCAGCCACGGGTAGAACGGCAGAAATGATAGCACTTGCGTCGTGGCCTTTCTGGCACATGGGGGTCAGCTTAAGCCTTCGCACCAACGGTCAAGGTTCCTGCCCTAGCGAAGGCTGAATGTTCTTAATTATACCATCAAATAGAAAAGAAGGTCCTAAATGTTCTTAATTATAGCATCAAAATTTAACACCTGAATGTTCTTAATTATACCATCAAATAGAAAAGAAGGTCCTAAATGTTCTTAATTATACCATCAAAATTTAACACGCTTTTATTATTAATAAAATTAGGAATGTGATATATACTGGAAGATTTAATAATTTAGGTGTAAAGTTTTAATGTTAGAAATATATAATTATGTACAATATGGAATTATTTTGTGGCAGACGAAGAATTGAATTGAATTTACTACACACGTCTCGAATGGTTTTAGGAATAATCTAAGCACTGATGATATAAACACCGACTTTAGTAAAGCATTTACAAAGTTTGCCACTCTTTACTCATTCATGAACTTGATCTCATTGGCTTTCAACCTTGTCTCACTCGTCGGATCTTCTCATATCTCTGTGGTAGAACACAACGCGTACTTTAAAAAAATCATATTAATACGCTAACACTCTCCGCATACAAATTTTCGCAACCCAATTTCGTATAGTATTTACTAGGTGGACTCGTGCGCGCCTTGCGCAGCCATTCAATAGTATGTGAACGATGAAAGAGTTGGCGCTCATGAAGTCGCCACATTCCTCTGGAGAACTAACATAACGACAGTCTAAAAATATATTAACTTCGTCTAAATTTACTTCCCTTTGCCCGTCAGAATTAATGCTCAATGTGTGTTTTCACACGGACAGTTGTATGTGGCATTTTCCAGAGTCAGGCGATTCCAAGATATAACTTTTTCAGCCCAAGCGACATTCAAACAAAAAATTACATATGATTTTATTTTTACGTCAAATAATGTATTTAAGGAAGTTTTGTAAAAAAATACATGTGGCCACTGGGTCATATTTATAGAAAAAATCGATTGCTTTTTATCAAATTTCCGAAAATTTTACATAATTTTGTATGACGTAAGTAAACGATTTCAAACCTTTGTTTTTTTTTTTGCGCAAGGCGCGCACGGGTCCACCTATTATACTTTATCACGGTGTATAATAAAAGATCCAATAAGAAACATCCATAAAAGATTTTCAATTAACAAATAAAATCAACTACACTTGTTGTGAGAAAGAATAAGAAAAATATTCGCAACAGGTGTTTAGCAGACTTTCACCACTGGCAATTACCCGCCCGCGCGCCATCTACATTTGAACATTTGAAAAGAATGTCCAATCACCATTATCTTTTTTTAATCAAAATCAAAGACTTGCACCACTACCAGTCCAGCGCAGTGTTGCCACTCACATTTATTTTTTGTACCAAAACAGTTTCAAGAGTGCCAAATTTTTT